>JAIPRL010001787.1:0-73332 GCA_025469235.1 Pemphigus obesinymphae | reverse complement strand
ATTTCAAGATTTTTCCAAAAATAATTTATAATTTTTAAAAATTTCAAATAAAAATTAAAACAAACATTGCGTTCCTTGCGTTCCTTGATAAATAAATTAAGGGGTACGCTGTTCAACATGAAAAAAACGAAGAGTAGCTCCGTCCCCCTGCGTCTCTCCCCAAATCCACCACTGCGGCTTTCAAGAAGTAACGAACGGGGAATTTTTTGGTCAAACTTCACGCATTTTATAATTGACCCTATACAGTTCGTATTATAACAGACGTTGAAATCACTTATCTTTTATTCGATATTTCCCTTCATTAATCTGTGTGTCACCATTACTACGCTACATAGGTATATTATTATAATTTATATTATTTGTTTTGTTATACCTATAAATCTACTTTTCTACCATTTATTTAATTAGCTTAACTTAAATATTTCATTTTGATGTGTTGCGTGTTTGACTCAAGGAATAGGCTGCCTTAACTGCTGCCTATATATAAAGCTGCCTTACGTTTTACCTTATCCTTGGTTGCATGTTTTAGTTTATTTAATATCGCATTAATTTATATAGAATATGAGCGTACATCTATGCGAGGTAATATAATATATGCACGTAAAATAGTGACAACTTGCTAACTTCGTGACCCTCCAGAGTCTAAATTACATTAATTTAAATGTGTTTTTACGAACGTCGAGCGATCTTCATCTACACAATGTTAATACATTTAATTATAATAAAATTGTTATAGAACAAAAACACACGTAGGTATATAATATAATAAGGGTCAGAATTCACTACAATACATTTCCGATATAACTGTACCTACTTATCATTACACCCGTCCTTTTTAATATACCTATATACGTCTCACAAAATACATATCATTCACAAATAAAATATTATATAAATAAACGGGGATATTTTGAAACGCATATTCGTCCTTACAACACGTAAATTATTTTATACACATAAATTATATTTTATTCCACTGATTAATTTGTCTTGGTATTGGTTTGACTAGAGGAAAGGCTGCATTAGGGTCGGTATTATAATGGTAGTTTAAACCTGGTTCAGAGTTTAAACATAGTTCAAATCGAAAAGTGCGTACAACAATTCACTGAATCTAGTTTAAACCCTCCGATCCGCTGATTTCAGGGAGTCAAACCGAGTTCAAACGTGATCTTAAATTTGATTGGCTGTTCGTTACTGTTGATAACAAAGAAATTTCAGTTTCGTATGAATTTATACAGCGGCATTGTGTGCCTCTTAGACTCCCATAATTATAATACTTGTATACTGTATCATCTATTTGTTGGTGACGTAATATTTTCTTTAATGTGATCTAGAATGAAATATACTGTTCTTAGATAGACAAAAGCGACTAAAGAATTATTTATCTCTCCACTTTATGAAATGGTTAAGTTGCTTAAGAAACATCTTTCTTTTTCGTGGAAAACCTATGATTAATGCTAATTCCATAAACTGTTCATCATCCGTCAAGTTTTCATCGTCAGACATAATTTTTATTATACCAATAAATTAAATAAAGTCATTTTAAAATTAATTTTAACATAGGAACAATAAAAACGAAACCGACATTGATCATACCACAATCATACAATTATCAATTTATTCACTGTTATCACCCAGCTATTCTATTATCACAGATCACTTTATTAACCTACGGTTAGGTAACTCTGTGATTGTAATACCGACAGTAAGTTAAACTAGGTTCAGTTGATGAACCAGGTTCAACTGAACTCGAGTTAAACTAAGAATTGTAAAATCGACCCTTAAAGGTTTTACCTTATCCTTGGTTGCTAATATCATTTCAGACACATTTATAAAAATTCGATCACTATAATATTATAATTCAAAATATTATTTTATACTCATGTCTATAGTATATTTACGTAAACATTCTCGTATTTCATAGTAGATACCCACTTAATTTCTTACGTAAATATATTTATACCTTTCACCGAGTACATATATATTGGAACCACATGTTATAATGTGTAATTCTATAATACTTTAAATAAGTACAACATACAATTAAACTTGGTACAACGATATTTTAATAATAACCTCCCCTACCATTTTCCCTCTCTTCGTCACATCACATATTTTCATCCAACGCGGAGCTCCTATTCCCCCCCCCCTATTTTCGTTCTATTACAATTAATAACAGTTATACAATATCAACAATATTATAAATTATTGTATAGGTAGTACGTACCTACAAAAGTTCCAATCGTAATGTCGAATTATTTATTATTATTATTATTTATTATTTATTTATACCTAAGTTAGTTGTTACTAGTTACCAACTTAAAAACCTAGTTCCGACCATTTTTTTTGACAATTATGTAGTATATTAGGTATATACACTATGACATATAATATACACACTTACATAATATAATTTTTTCTATATCAATGAACTAGGTACATACAATACTTATGATACAGGTATAGTATGATTTAGCAGCACATTTTAAAAATTCTACAATTTGTTACAAAATTAATAACACAGTATTCAACTAATTGCAATATTATTCACAATAATACAAAATAAAAATTCATATTTTGTTATAAAAATAGAACTTGTATATAAACTATAAACACACTTGTCGTCTGGAGCTGAACACATTTTTAAATCCCTAATCACTCCACGGTATCTAATTGATATATTTTAAATAATATAAATAAATTGATAATGTTGATAATTTGAAAACCGGTTCGTAACGGCATTAATCGGAGCCGGAACCTTAATTCAAAATTTTCACGAGCCACAACCGAAATATAATTTTTTTAAGAACCAAACCGGAACCAGAACCTATAAAATCGTTAGGGTTCCAGACCCACCGTTTCACCCAGATTCTCTGTAGAATTTGACAGAAAACACGAAATAATAAAAATAATAATGTATAAAATATAAAATAGATAAGTACCTACATTATTTCATTGAATTATCATTATTTCATGATAATATATGTCTCGGTATCTCCTACCTATATGTTATTGTATTCCTACATGAAAGGTAAAACCGGCTTGTTTATCTCTTTTTAAAATATTATTATATTTAATACAAAATGCAGGTTTATATTATTATTTGCGGATATAAAATATAATAGTAATATCATGACAAAATAGATAGGTGTTATCACAGTTGACACATTTTTTTCCCGTGTGCGCATCTTCTCTTCACCCGGCCTATAACGTAGTTCACCACTTTTCATTGGTCCAATATTTTGTCATTAGGATTTGAATTTTGATGGTGATTAAGTCAACAAACAATTAAACATAGATTATAATAATTTAAATCATAATAAATAATGTCAAATATAATTTATTAAAATTATATGTGCACTATTAAATAATTAACAAGTAAATACAGGCAAGAATACCTACATAAGATAACATTATTAACATTGGTCAATTAGAAGCGGTGAACTACAATACAGGTGCAGTGAGGAAATATTTTTGTATACAGTAGGTACTAATAAACAATAATAGTTGCATCTCCATAGAGATCGAATGTCGACGACTAAAAAAGTAACAATAAAATAATAAAACTGTAAAAATAATTATACAACGTCCATATTTTTGATTTTGAATGGAATAAGAGATTATTTCGTTTTAAAGAATTTATTATTTTATGTTTTTCTGTGAGCAATTTTTGAATTTTCAGACAAGAAGACTTGATATCTTGATCTAACTTTTTTGTATGTAGGTATATGTTTTTTGTTAGACAATTTTATTACAAAATGGTATGTTATTTTCGATTTTTTGATAAATTCATGAGAAAAATGATCGAAAATGTGATAAATAATTATTTCGTCAAAATTTCAAAAATATTGGTTCTAAAAAATTGAAATGTTCTTATAGGGTATTAATTTTACCCAATGTTGAAAATAAGAAATTAAAAAAACATATTAAAATATTAAAAAATACTTTTTTATTGTTTTAAATGTTTGTTCTATGGTATTTTTCCCAACACTTTAAATATTTTTGTATTGAACGTTTTTAAAAATACGTATTTTTTAAAACAAAATATTAATTCATAGTGATGTACTTATTGATATCTAACAGAGATGTTTACTATTTATAAATGTCATTGGACTAGGAATTAATAATTGATTAACTATAGTATATTAATGCAGTGGTTGTTAGATATGTGAGTACTTTTTATCATTTGTTAACAAACTAAGAAATAATCAACTATACACTTTGAAATATATTTATCAATTAAAACTTGAAAATTAAAAATTTTTATAGTTTACAAAATCTCATTATTCTGTAGTATTATTATTAGTCTGTTATACTGTTCTTTAGATATACGAGTAGGTATCTAAATATTCTTAATTTTCCAATAAAAGTAAAAACCTCTCTTACTGGATAGTGTTTTTTATATTATTTTAAGAAAAATAGAAAAAATATATGAATAGAAAAAATATTTATGTAATGTTGAAAAACTTATTTAATTACTCGTTTTTATTCATACTAATTGATAACATTTTTCCAAGTAATAGAACAACATATTTTAGGATAATGTTCTAAAAACTTGAAAATTTAATGCATTACAAAATAAAAATTTCGAAAAATTCAAAATTCAAATTAAATATTTTGAAAAGGCTTATTTAATAAAATAGGGAGAGTGCACGGATCCTTCTCCCCTGTTTCACCCGGAGAAAAGTTAAAGAAACACCACTAACTGATATTAACTGATATTATTAATATATGAATAAAGAACGTCTTATAATATATTTAATTAAAAAAATAAAATGTATAGCGACTCAAAACACAAATTTTCAGTTCAATATTGGCTTTATAACAATACAATATTTAATCCGATTTATAAACTATAATAGGTTTTCACCATAAATACTACCATTAGAAAAATCACTGTTTCTATATAAAGACTATACCATCGATTATTTGTACTTAAAAGGTTAAACATACTACATTATTCGACATATTTATATTTTATGATTTATAGTGTATACTTTGTTATGTGATGTTATAGACTACTTGAATAACCGATGAAGTAATCTTTACCTTGACCGATAAACTATAGGTATACTTAATCCAATGACGACATTTTTATTTTATGTATGTGAAAAATTCGAATTAATAATGAATAATAATGAACTTATGGTACAGATTACTTTTTATTCATCAAATTGCTGACTTAGAATGAAAGGGTTCTATTGTTGTCTTTTAAAATAGGTAACTGTTTAAGAAAGCGATTTTAGGATTCAATAATTTTTAGATTATCAGTGCAATTTATACGATGCCAAACAACTTTTAATTTTCCGTTTATTCTTTATTAAAATAAACCTATAGATTTATTTATTTTTTTAGCTTGAAATGCAAGTTTTGAATACCTATACAACTAAGAAAATAGTTTAAAACTATTTAGAACTCTTTCATTTTATGTCGATGAAATATGGCTAAAAATTAAATCTATAATTTATTTTATTCACTAAGAAAATTGACTATAAAATTCGTGTAATGTTAATATTATATAGTTTATGTTATACATTACATAGGCAAAGTTTTGAATTGGTATTTATCAATGATCGACAACTATTTTGAATGCCACAAATCAGAATCTAAAGAGTAGTGGAGACCGAGTTGGAGATGACCTATGGTTGTCACTGCAGTTTTTACAATTACTATTTTTGTTCATGATGTTTATTGAATTATTAAAATATATATCATCTTGAAAACTTCCTATAAGAATATTAAATACTAATATTTAGTTAAAATACATTTTTGAAATTCGTTTAAAAATGTATGGAATATAGTATACACCCCATTTAAGGGTTAGTTGTCAATTTTCTCGGGACTTGATATTGTCTCGGGTTGGTAGCCTCTGGTAAATCAAATGACAAATAAAATTAAACTTTAATTTTGCAATGGTAAATTCGTATTAAATTTAAAAGTATTCAAATTAAATAAATTGTAACGTTCATTGTCAGGTTGGGTAAGTACGCTTATATTTATTATTATTATGTACGGAATTTTAATGTATATATTATATTTGTCACTACTGTTACGTGTAAGGACCTATCGCGCGTAGATAAATTCCTCTGTAGATACACATATCTACGGATGTTTCCTCACCCTAATATATGTATCGGTTTAGTATCTGCAAAAACCTTCGTCGACCTATAATTTTATTTTCAGTTGTTGGCGACTTTTGTCGTCAATGCTCGTCTTCTTTTATCGTAACACCAACACTGACCGAGTAGTAGTTAAAAAAAAAAAACAGGAGTTATATAAGTATCACACTATGCAGTTTTTTATTTCATTGTATATACGATGCCTCCCAGACTCACCATAGAGTTCTGTTCTAAGGACGGGGATCGTTCACCAAACGAGATCTTCTTATTTTTGTCACAATAAAACCCTATTTCACTTTTTGAAAAAAATGTTATTTTTAGAGATTACCACTTATCAATACAGTTAAAAACGACTCACTAAAAATTACATTAATAAACTATAGTTATTTGTCGAGTTAACAAATATGTAATGTTAGTAATAACTAATAATATATAAATGGCAAATATTAAATGTATTTACCCAAAACAATCAGGTATATACTTAACGACTTACTTTAATTTACTGGTCTATTTCACTTTCTTTGACACACTACAACAATCGGCTGTTCGACGAGATTAAAATGATTATCATTAAAAATAATATTACCTATAATAATATTAGAAATTTATCGCTTTTATCTTAAAAACTTTCAAGTTAATTTGGTATTTAAATATATTTTTGGTGAAAATTTCAAGTCTAAATATACGAAATTATGAAGAAATAATCATAGTCGATTTTCATGAAATTGGTTTTTTGTTAAATAATTACTAGGAAAATTGAAAAATTACCTCATCTCTATAAAGTCCCAGTGTTATAATGTTTAACATATCGGAAAACAGCTATGGTAATAGTATATAAAGATTGGAGCACTCCTTCTAATAATAATAATAATAAAAAAAAACACAACAGTGTAAAATAAATACATTCCACGCTTCACTCAGAATCTAAAAAAATAGACAATTAAAAAAAAATGGTAAAAGTGAAATTTTCAGTTAAAAATTTGATTTTTTTTATTAAATTACGATTGTAAAAGATTTTGCAAAAACTTCTATATGGCTATGACTTTAATATGAGTTTCCAAGAATTAATATATAGGTATCTGTAAAAATTAATTTTATTTTGATAATATAATATATAATTTTATCGAATCATAAAAACAAACAAAAAAAAAAAAGATTAATTAACGCCTAAATTTCAAAATGTTCAAAAATGGATTGTTACTATATGAAAAGTTTGGGAACGTATGTTATAAAGCATATAGATACCTACATGAATAATAAAAATAATATAAACATTTACAAAATTGCATAATGTACAAGAAAATCGTTGATAAAACTTCATATAATTACGCAAATAAATAATAATAATCATGGGGGCTAAGTATTGAGAATCGTTATAATAGCGATCGTAATAAGTAGAGATCTGTAGAAATAACGATTATACCAAGTATTGATAATAGTTTTCACATTGTCGTAATTTAAAAAGTAAAATGACTATGATCGTTTTTTATTATAATTTTTAATTTTTTTAAACTAAAATAATTAGTTAATTAAAAAACCGAAATGACATTCACTCCGAAATTTTATTGTGTATCGATTGTATACTCTAAAATTTTTTTAAGAATTTTTTTTAACAGTTTTACATAAACATATTTTTTAAAACATATATCGCGATAACATAATAATAAAAATTAGTATTATCATGGGAGAATTTAAAATTAGTTTACAAATGTGTTGAAAATATTACACGATTGGATTTTTATTTTTCTTAAAACTTCTTATAAGTTGCTTGTACAGAATCTCTTGAAAATTGGGCGTAGATCCCGGCGTGGACCTTATTGACAGTCAAATATGTTAAATAAAATAATATAGTTTAATTAATTATTATAAATAGTAAATACCTACATAATATTGAATGTACCGATACATTTTCGTAAATGCTTAAATCAAATAGATATTCGTATTACCTTTACTTCCTCGACTCACCAAAAATTGTTCTTTTAGAAATTAAATATCGATCGTTAAGTTTTTTCAAGTTTCAGATATGAAATTTGTACACGAAATTGATAAAATCGTTCTTTAAATACAATTAAAACAATTTTAAATTTGGTAACTTAAAAACATTTGGATGCCTGCATCTAAGTCCTAATTGAATTTAAAATATTTGGATTAATTTGGTACCTATTTAATATAAACCTTTTTGAAAAATACCTACTAGTTTTCTATTGTCAAAAATTATAGAATATCTCAAATTATACCAATATAATTAATTATTGACAAAGTAGAAAATGTGTATTATTGTTTGCTGTACAATAATATAGATACTGCACTAAAAAAGTTCATTTTAAAAAGTTCACTTTTAATTTTTATACTGTAAATATATACCTACTTATGTATATACGAATTTATTATTTATACGTAATAGTATCTAGTATATTATTTACTATATAGTAATATAGTATTATTTACAAAGTTGGGCATTATTTATTGAAAACTTAATCTTTTTTTAAACCTTTTAATTCAACTATACATAAACATAGTTAATAATTTTTAACTAACTAACTAACTAACTAACTTAACTAAGTTACATTCAAATATTCAATATTAACTTAATCTTTCATAGTTAATTTTCATAATCATCCATTTAAGAAAACGTATAAAGTACCTGACTCAGTTAACTTTGTCTGATATACGTGTAACATGATAAAATCGGGTTTTATATTTGTGATTCCGTGAATAATATAATTAAATATTATTATAATAATTAAAAATAATTTATTGAAAAAACAATTTCTACATGTCATAGATTATAGTATTTTTATTAATTAATAAGGAATCATTATTTATTAAAATAATAATTATTAAATACTTTATTATTAATTATTATAATAATTATAAAGATTCTAATTCTAGTTTTCTTAATGGAAAATAATAATAATAATTATATTTTTTTTATTCGAGTCAAATTATTAATTTTTTCCATTTAAGTTTATATATAATCTAAACGAGTTGAAATTATTCTTTGTCCCCTAATGACATTTAACAGAATATTTGTGACTTAGTATAACTTGAAAATCTTTGACGGTCCATAAAATAATTTTTTCGTAAATAAATAGTAAACGAAAACTATAAATAACAATATTCATAATAAAAAATTGCGTAAAGTTAAAAATAGCTATGGGGATTGTAGAATCAGAGATCCGGAACACAAATTATTCGCCTTTCTGAATATCTACGAATATTTTAAAATTCAGGTATAATAATTGACGGGATTAATGTAATTACGTATCATATTTTACAATGAACCTACTACTAATTAATAGTTAAAACAGCCTATATTTGTAATAAGTAACTTGTAATAAGTAAATATACATACATTCTCTTCTAAATTATTTCTACAGTCGTTATTATAACACTATTTCGGAATATTTTGGTATATACTCTTTATAGAGCACTCACGCATTAATGCCATTTTTTTTTACAGTATTTAATGGCAACAATATTATACAGTAAATTATTTTATACCCATTTATTATTCATTATTCATATACCTATACCTAACCTATCCTCTCGTGTAAATGTATATTTCTTCAATGGGTAGACTAGGAAGAACTGTAAAAGTGTTAATACACTAAAATCTTAATATTAATAAATTAAAGGGTACAGTACAACAAAGAGGTATGTCTACTTTTAAAATTTGTTAAATAGAAGAAAAAAAAATAGTTTTAAGAATATTAATTAATGATAAACTGTATATTTTTCATTATTTTATGGAAACATATGGTAGGTATACCATTTTATGTACCGATATAATGTTATAAAATAACATAAATATAAATTTAAAAATATGATAACAATTTAAAAGAGAACAATTATGGGACTTACTATGTTTTTGCACAGAAATTTAATATTCAAAATGAAAAAATTCAATTTTGACTTGATTAAAAGAATAAAATATAAAATAGTTGTACACATAAATCATTCGAAAATATTTAATTCATAGTATTTTTAATATTTTAAAATAATGGGGAATTGGTGATTAACTTTTACAATGATAACATTTTCTTTTTGTAAGTATACATTTTTTCATGTAGAAAAAAATGAGTAAGAGTTGTGATTTTTTATGGATAATTAATACTAGTTGGTACTTTAAACAGGTAATTTTTTTATTTTCTAAGTAGTTTTCTTAAGCGTAAAGGAAAACTACCGAAATAACTAAAACTTGTTATAAATTGGAAAATAATGAAGTCAGAGACTTAAAATGTATTCCAAATTTTCAATATAGTACTATGTTGATGTAACATAAATTTAAAAACTTTTTGACCACTTTAAAAAAATTATAAAATATAATAAAATAATGTTATAATATATTACCAACATAATAAGTTTTGACAAAAAAACATGGTACTTGTGTTCGGACATACTATGTTCTTGCACTAAAATTTAAAAACCAAGCAAGTCCATTTTTTGATTTCATTGTATCTAGTAATCAAACATATATGATTCATGTGTAAAGTGTGTAGCTTGATTATTTTATTCCCAAATGGAAATAAAACTGTTTTCGCAAATACGTAGACTTACCAAGTTCTTGCACTGGGTCCTTCAATTGAAATTGTAATTTTATCAATTTTAACAATGTCGTTGTTAGTTTATTATAGAAATAAGTATTTTTGGGCATGATAAATATCTTGAATACATTGTTATTTGTTAATGAGTATTAAGATGTCGAAAAAAATATAAATATGAAATATTAATGACTTTTTTTTATTGTGTTATGAAATATAAACATTCGTAGTAGAGGTTTTTATCACTATTTTTTTTTTTTTTTTTTTTGTGCAACTGCCATGAAAAAATAATAGTTCAATGGCTGACAGAATCATGTATAATCGTTGGTATTATTATTATTTTATTTATATTTTATATTACCATTTTCTATGTTGTATTAATTTGTATAATTATAGTATATGTTGTTGTTGTTCAAAACACCATACAAAATATATGCATATAGTACAATTAATACCAGAGTCAGATAGAGTCAGGTACTTTTTAAAAGTAAATTAAATATATAAAATATAAACTATCTGGTCCTAAGCAAAAATATTAATTGAGAGTTACAGCCGTTATAAACTTTGATAACATATACCTAATAGGTTTATTAGCATTTTTAAAAATTTGAAAGTTTAAGATTAATAAAAATAAGAATGTAGGTATATAATTAATTTTATAGATTACGAGATTATTATTATTATATAGCGAGTATATTTACGATAAATTACAAATTTTCTAAACTGCTATCAAGAAATCATGAGTACCTAAATCATAGGTACTATAAGTACCTATAGTTACTACCTATTATACAATTGTACTTTAATAATAATAATAATAATAACATATATAAATAAACATCTTGCAGACATAAAAATTATTGTTTATTTTAATAATATAAGGTAAAAAAATAAATTATACATAGTATAAGTAGGTAATCACGTTTTTACCTATTCTTTAGTTTATAATTAATAAAGATGTCTTATGTTATATATAGACCATTTAGCTGCAGAATAAAATGTATATATTTTTATAACTATTTAGGTATACTAAATGATTAATTTAACATATGTACTAACCTGTATGTAAAATTCATTATTAAGAAAATACTTTTTGTATTTTTTAAAATAAATTGAATTTAAATTTGGAATCCTATAATTCGTTAAAAAAAATGTCTAAATAAGTTTCAGATTTTTTAAAAATTTGTTGAAATTCAAAACCAAAAGTTGATACATAATTTTTATGTTTTGGAAACCCGAAAAAAAAATCAAAAATATATAAAGATTAAACTAAACAATCAAAGAATTTTTTTAAATGAAAACTTCCCAAACAGACAATTTTTTAAAACGTTTCAAAAGGTAAAACGTGTATGCATTGCTCTAAAGTACTATGTATGTGTTTTAGGTCTTTGCCTAACCTGAGTCATTGTAACCTGCAATAATGAGCATAGATAACTTAAAATTTATCAAGATAGAGATAAATGATAATTTATAAGAATATATACCAAAGAATAAAAGATATTTAAAATTTATATTTTCTATAAAAAGATAAAATATAAATACTTTTTATCTACATAACAATAAAACATTTTTTATGGACGTTCGGTATTGTATCGCACTGCAAACGGCTCGGGGAAATGCTGATGGAACAAGAACGTAATATTTCGAGCGATATCTCTAACGGGAGAAAGAAAAATTGTTAGCGTTTTATATAAAGCGATTTGATGGTCTACATAATACTATGCGGAAAATTTACAAAATTACAACACCTAACTATATTAATAGAGTAAACACGTATTATATATTTTGTACATTAAGAATAATAATGAAAAACATAAATATGTAGATAAATTTACTTAGATAAGTGAAGTTTTTAAATAAGATAATTGTTTAGATAACTCGTCATTATTTATCTAGATAAAATAAAAGATAAGTAAAAACTATCTAAATAAATTTATTTAGATAATGCTCAAAACTAGTGACCTGGCTTGAATGTACCTACTCCGAATGCGGAATGAATATATACTGATATACATAGCAAGCAAGTGTACATCGTTTTTATGTTCTTGATACCGTTTAAGTGAATGAAGGTAAAAGGCAATTTAAAATGTAATATAATATATAATATTCATAGATCGTTTTTATATGATATATTATATTATATGTAAAATTGAAAATTTGATAAATACTGTAGATTATAAATGTGAAAAAGTTATCGATAAAACGATATTTTAGTACAATTTTTTACAACGAATTTTGAATGGAAAATGTTTCAAAATTCAAATTCTAGCTCAATTGTCTAGAAGTTGTACCTAAAGAGTATATTTTTATCCGAATATTTTTAATTTGATATATGAAAGTTAATACTATACACGTATTCTTTATTATATAATTATTATTTATAGCTATTGGAGAGACAAGATGTAGGTTATTTTTAGTATTAAACGATTTTATAATTACTATTATTATTAGTTCGATGATTTCCATAACAGATATACCTACGGAAAATTTTTTTTAATATATATAATGTTAACTATGAGAAAAAAAACATGTAATAATTGCATAACGAATATAATTATTCCATAAATAATTAAATCCTTTTAAAAATGTATGTTTAACGCTGGAAGTGTTAAATATTGTACTAGGTTCGAATTATTTACATCAATACTGCAATTATTTGTATTAATATTATGTTGAAAATGTATACTAATCTATTAAAACGCTTAAAAATATTCATATTGAATAAAACTATCAATGTTTAAATAATATGGAAAAAAAGGCACCTATATTACTTTTGGCTTAAAAAAATGAGCATTTATTCAATAATATAATAATAAAATTATTATAGATCTAAATTTTGTTTAATTTTGAAAATTAGTTTATAAGAAAAAAGTATGATCATTTGTGCAAATGTTCTCAAATATCGGAAAATCGCTTTGAAAATGGTAAATAACGAAAATAAAAATCTTATACTACTCAAATAACGATAAAAATATAAAGAGGGGCAATCACCACATTGCTCACCTAAAAGAACCTGTCCTCAAACTATATAACTCATAGGTACCTATATAGTAAAAATTATTAGTAAGGGTACTTTTAAAATATTTAGAAATTACTCGAGAGTCTCGTCCTCTTAGAGGCGCAACTATGGGCGGGGTTTGTTCGACGGGTATAACATTTTTGGGTGGCGTAAAATTTTGAAAGTCACACATATGCTGACGTATTAGTCGATGACCTTTTTTTTTCTTTTTCTTATTTACGTTTTTTAGAGAAGTATTTCAACGAAAAAATTTCATGACCTTTTTCACACTTTTCCCGGGCGTCAAAATTCCTATTCCGTCTCTGCGTGTATTTGAAATATTTAAATAATTGTGCAGCCATGCAGGTTGCGTATAAGTTCGAATAAACATATTTGTTAGCGTGTAAAAAATTTATTTTAATGCTTTTTAATAATTGGAAATATTGATTGACTATTTATTTTTACAAGCAGTCATTATAGTAATTTATAAAAAAATTTTATAAATTAAAAATAAATTAGGGTCAAGTGAGGTAATTATAAACAAAATATACAAGTTTACTACATTTTTTAAAAAAGGCTTTTTGACTCATTTTTATTTTGTTGTTTTAGGTTTATAATTTAACTACATATCCAATGTCCAAGGATAACAATTTGATGGCTACATATAAAAAATTTCAATTATTTTATAAAATTTAGCGTATATACAATCACTTCATATTTTTGGGGTGAAATTAAATTAATAAATTAGTTTGTATTCATTGGATATATATGATATCCTTGGGCTATTAGAAACGATTTATATCACCGTTGTAAAACAATTTCACAACAATTTAACAACATAAATTCAAAATATTATCACATAAATTAGTGCACAATACAGAAACACATGTTCACCACTATGAAATACAACTAAAACAACTAAAATGGCATTATCATTAAAACTACGACTTCCATTAATGTTGTTTCCATTTACCCATTTAATAATTATATATTATAAATACATTAATAAATTATAAATACAAAATTAAATAAAAAATATTAAGTGCATTCATTTAATTGTCAAAATTTTTTTAATAATTGTATCATTTTAGAAAATTCAAACTATATTAAGTAATAAATATTGTATGAAATTGTTTTTATATTTTTCATGATGCGCGTCATGTATTTAATATTAAATATAATATGAAACCAACGATATATTTATTTTTAGTTCAATTAGTTATTAATTATGGTATTGTTTTCGGGGACAAGCATATAATTCTCATGTATTTCTTTAAAAAATACTTTAATAAGTATAATGGAATTTATTTTTAAGATACCTAGGATTATAAACAATAAATTAGTTTATTACTCGTTAAATTTACTTAGTATTGAGAATTTATAATGTACTATAGTCTATAATCCTTTTATAATTTTAGAAATAATATAAATCATGTCACTCATAACTATAGTACACGCTTCAAAGAAAATATGAATATTACTGTTTCTATCTTCGATAAAAAATTTGGTATAAAAATCTTTATATCTATAGAAATTAAGCAATGTAAAATACTTGAAATTAATATAAATAAATTCCATAATGTAAATGCACTTGTTGTACTTAAAAATATTGATTTTACTCATCCTACATGTTTATAATTAAATTTAAATCTTATTAGATCACAACTCAATCAAAACTCCTCAACACAAGCCATGCTTATAAAGGAGTTGCACATTTTTTTTATTGTTATATATATTATATTTTTTGTTCTGTTTATTGATTTATTAAAATAAATATTATTATTATTATTATTATTATTTAGTCATCATTTTTAGAAAATATATTGATTGAATAAAAATACGCAGTTGGTATATCACAAATTAGAATATAAATAAAATGTATATTTAATAGAAATTGGCCATAATGAATTTAAAATTTTTTTTAATTTTGTTACAGATTTTTGTAATGTATGTTACGCATAATATGCAATACCTATCTAACACTGCCAATATAATGTAGGTAAGTATGTTGTTTATAACATATTATACTTACTTATTTTATTGCATACATTTTTTAAAAATATTTTCCAAAAAAAAATGATAATAGCGAATAAAAATAATTAGAATAATATCAAAGTTGAAAATTATGTATAAAAATATAATTTAAAATATTGAAATTGTTAATTTTATTTTTGAATGCATACGTTTAAAATAATTTTAGTTGGTATAAATTGAATTGGTGTGTTTTAACACATATGAAGTACATAATTCAATATATATGATGTCTTGTAATCTTCCATACATCCTTATGGATTTATAGTGCAGTTACTAATATCGTTTAAATATGTTTAGTCGTGAAGACATACATTCGTAATCAAATTTGCCTTTCACTCTATTAAAAATTGAGAATTAATGGGATTGATAGTTTGAATACATAAGATCATTATATTAAGTATATTATTTCAAACTATAGTGGGTATTTTATTAAATAATTTTATGATTTAAAAAATACCATCCTTAAGAACTAAATTTATAATAATTTATTTAATTAGATAGTAAAATGTTCAATACAAAATCATTATAATTATATACCTTATTAGATCAGTAGATAAAAACCTAAGCGTAATAATGAACGCATTGGTTTTACAATGATGAATTTTTATTTTATTTTTGTATTTATGTAGGTTTACACTTTTTCAAGGAGATGGAGTATAAGAGTTTTCTGGTATAGAGGTTTTTGATAGATTCTAGTTGGTACTTTATAGAAGTAATTTTTTGATTTTCTAGTAATTTTTAAAAGAGTAACGAATAACCATTTTTATAAGGGAATTAACACGGAAAATTCTTATAAGTTAGAAAATAACATATAAACTTTACACAGTTACCGAACATAATATTTATAATTACCAAAAAGATCAAAAATTATTACAAATTAGAAAATTTAAATGACAGAAACTTTAAATATACTCAAAATATTTACTATAGCACTATGTAGATTGTAGGTATATTGATGTTGTATGTAAAATGCTAATAGTACTACTCTTCTTATACCTATACACTGAATCTTCACTCAGAATCGTTTATCGAAAGAAATCATTCATCGTAATTGTTTTCAAATTCAATATATTCACTACCCAACGAGTGAAATGCGTCCACCCTCTATCATATATATATATATGATAGGGCATGACCGGCTTTTTATTTTATGAATATATCGACTGTGACAACTATTTAGTTTATTATTTTGCTATTATTTCTTAAATAACCATTAGTCTTTATATAATTGTATCTATAAAATCAGAAAATCATAAAAATCAGATGGCAGTTAAAAGAAAAATATTTTTCTTTCAAATACGTTCAAATTTTCCACAACAAAGGTTTTTTTTCTAAGTTTGAATCAAAAACTGTGAGAATTGGGTATCGTAAGATGCTACTTTTTACTTTCGCAAAATGGCTATTATTTTTAAGTCGCTTAGCTTAACTTATGAGTGTATAATATATACTGTATATTTATATCTCATCGTTTATATAATTTTATTATAATTAATTATACTTTGAAGTAAAATATTAAACATGTAAAGAGGTTTTAATAATTTTATATTGTTAGGATACTTTAACTAAGCTACTATTAAACTAGTTTTACTCAAATGTGGACATTAGCTAGTTATAAAGTTAAAGTTAAGTAATAAAGTTAATATATTTAACTTAACTAGTTATTGGTTTTTTCTATGCACTAAATAATGTACCTAAAGGCTAATTATAGTTTAAATTATCATTGTATTTACCTTATCTTTTTGCAGTTAATTTTTATTATTATCTAGTTAATTATAGTCAATTTATTTTTATATTAATTTAAATTATCGTAAGTACCTATATACTTACGAGAATATTCAGCACTAAAAAACCTTTACAGTTCACAATAATACTATCGACGACTACTACTACTACTACTACTACTACTACTACTACTACTACTACTACTACTACTAATAATAATAATAATAATAATAATAATAATAATAAGCAGGTATTCTTATATTATACACATTTTTTTAAAAATAATAATTTTGATGAATAATTTAAATTTTCTGTAAAAATTAACTTTTTTATAACTCAGTTAAATTAATATTTTCCCCATTTTAAATTCAAACTTCACGAGGAAATGAGTATTAAAAATTTTTTTTGTTAATATTATGAAAACAATTTAAACATTTTTACTGAATGCTTTTATAGGTGAATTTAACTTAAAAAATACTAATACTTAATGTTAAATTAACTTAACTTAACATATTTTATAAATTTTTTTCTTAAAAACAGATTAACTTGCCCATCTTTGGTTTTACTATATTTTACAAGTAAGTAAAAAAGTTGTATTTTCGACTACCTTACAGACTATTTATTGTTTTTATGCAGTAACACCCATATTCGACCCCCACCCCTCAATTAATTTTATGTCATTTAGATTACTGTGGCAACTGTCAATGGGTATATGTAATAATACTAATGTAATCATTCTTATTATTATATCATCTCGTATAAAATACACTATAAAGAAATGGGTACGTTTTTGATCGATTTCAAAACCTATACTTAGTCTTATAATATTAAATATATGGCCGCTGTGGAAGCTGCAGAGTGCACGGTATTACGTTATTATTAGCGAGAATATAATAGACTACCTAATGTAACCTACTCCGACACCATAGACATAACAGACAATACTATTTTTTTTAAAAATAATTTCATAGAAAATATATATATATATATCTCTTCTTCTCGGTCGCACTGTTCGAAGATGAGATAGTTTTCGGAGTACTCGGGCTCGAGGATATGCCGAAAATCGGCCATTTTCATTTCCAAATAATTACAAAGTCGTAATTCACATCTTTTTTTACATTTCGTTTTGTATACGGCGAGAGTAGCTACGAGCGTTACAATATACGATGCGCGTAAAAACGTACACGCGCAGTGAACGTTTCGCAAAAACGGGACTCGAAAAGTTATAGTTATGTAAAAAAAAAAAAAAAAACATGTATAAAAAAACAATATTCGTAAATGCATTTACACGTGCTCTCTCTCTCTCATTCTGTCTGCCGTCACCACTCTCCTCGCCCAAAGCTCTTTCGACGCTGCCGGATACACGAGTATACCGACACGTGTGTTTGTAACATAAACGTATAGGTATGCGCACACGAAAACGGCACCGTAGACGAATTACGTGCGGCGTTTCCCCCACGGTTAGCCGACGGACACTTGTTACACCACACGGCGGATGCTTGGCCGATGGACCGCGGTAACTGCTCAAAATAAGAAAGTGAACGTGTTCGCGGTCGCGGCGATGGTAGCGGCGGGGAAAGGAGTCGGGGAGGCCCAGATCGTAAACAGCCGTCATCGAACGGCGGCCGAGGCGCAAACGACACTCGCGGTACAACGGACATAATCGCAACACGGACTTGCATCGTCGCCGAAAAGTGTACTCAATCGATTTCGAGAACTCCTTCTCGAGGGTGAGTAAAATTTTTGTTTATAAAAGTTTTTGGATTTAAAAAAAAAAAAAAACGTCCGTCGTTTCCTTCTTCAATTTCACGGTTTTTTTTTCTTACTAAATAAAATAAAATAAAATATATACTTTGCTGCAAATCATCACGCGCCATCCTCGGAACGAAAATTGTCGCCGGGAATTACGTAGGTACGCAAAACACTATAGACGTCAAAGTCTCGGGATTTTTTTTTTTTTTTTTTTTAAATAACAATATGTCGTGAGATTCGAATATAAAATGGTTCTGTATTGAGATAAATCGTTCGGGAGACTGTTTTCAACGTTCGATTCACAATTTTTTTTTTTTTTGCATACTATACCATATAATATCACTTTTCTGTATAATATATTATTCTTTAACTGATGGATTTACGAATATTGTTTTTAGTTTATAGTTCGTGTCTTTAAAATACGATAATATTACAGTGTAAAAAGAGTAGATTTTGAAAAATATTAGATTCAGAATCTTTTAGCGAATTGTGTCTTTATGGTCCAGAGTGACACCTTACCGTTTTTGGTCGCACAAATTGTTTGCTCGCCGTTCGCTCGTTCCAGCGATTTGGTACTCGTAAATTAAGAGCTATCGAAATGGGTGTTTACGATATTTGGTCGCAAAACCAAATAGTGATAAAAAAAAAAACGACCGGAATCTTCATCTAAATACGAACAATGAACTTAGAGACAGTGAATTGCAATTAGGATGTTAAGAACATGGGTGTACTACAAGTTTCAATACAGTTTCGTCTTTGATTGATTTGTACTGAAAATTGTTTAATTGTAAACATTGCTTGGAAATTCTATTTCAATTTAGTAAAAATGAAGCTAATAAGAATATAATTAATAAGTAATTTGAGTTCAAAATGTTCATACTCATTATTATAAATATATAGATAGGTAGAGAAAATCACACGAATGAACCCAAACAAATAAACATCAAACATTTAGATACCTATACTTGTTATAAAATGGGTCTGCGATTGGCATATGTGGATATTTTTCATTCAAATTAATATAATATTTTTAATGGATGGAGAATAAAATGTTTTGGTAATTCTGTAAAAAATACCAGCGAACTAACTACTTATAAGTAAACCCTTTAAGTGACTTTGTTACTTTGGGTGACTATATACGCGAAAATACAACTAATAGGTACTATTTATATGTACCTATATGATACCTATACATTATTTCAGGCTGGTTTCCTTTTCTGTATAATTCACTGTAATAACCATCAATAGAAACTCTTCCGGGCGAGTCAATTTTTGTTTTTAGAAACGTCCATTTAAGTCTTGCTTAATAATCAAATAAAAATAATTCAATAATAATAATATTGTAATAAATTGTGTACTTAAAACTAAAAGGTGTATTACGTGCAGTTCTTGGAACAATATAATGTGTGGGTATACTAGGTATAATCACTGAAAAACATGTAAAACATGAAGTCATTAATCATTTCACATAAAAATGTATGTTCGATATCCGACCATTTTTGTTTTTCACACGCCATATTTGCAAAAAATATATCTGTGTGAGCCACTAGAATATTAAAATAAAATATTATATCACTATATTAATTAATTGTACGTATATTTACGATTATTTGAGACCAGTTTTCTTTATTGTTCCTAAATTATCTTTATGTTGTATAAAATATATTTTCTTATCATTTAATAAAGATTATACAATATAGGAGTACCTACATTATGAAATACACAAAATAAATAATATATATCGTGATTATATAATACTTATCTTTGATATATAAATTCGTAATAGACTTAAAATCATTAAACATTTATCATATACTTAATATATTATTTTCATTCTGTTTTAATAAACATTATGAAATTTATACTTAAAATTAGAAAAGCAAATTGCAATTATTGATTTATTTACCTATATATAATATCATCTATGTTCTAACTTAAAAATTATTGTTACGGGTATTATAGACGACCTTCATAGGTCAAACGCGACCATGTGCACTTGGGAATCGTTGCAGTGGCGTACCTAAAATAACCGCATATTACGACGAATTTTATCTAATTAATTATTTATTTTTAAAACAGAGTGTCATATTTTTCTACTCTGTCAATCCAATTAAAATTTTTAAGTATGAGAATATCGTATTTTTTTTTAAAGCTTTATAGATTTTTAATTTAATTTGAACCGCATACCGATGTTTATAGTATGCAAAGCATTATTAATCGATTTATTGTTGAACTATATTGTTCGGAAATTTGGTCACCAAGTACGCAGGAAGATAAAAAGCGAATCAATTGAGTTCAAAACTGGATTCTGACCTTTGCAAGATACTTATTGAAAATTCTCCACCGTCCCTTCTA
The DNA here is from genome assembly GCA_025469235.1 of Pemphigus obesinymphae. Classification (NCBI taxonomy): domain Eukaryota; kingdom Metazoa; phylum Arthropoda; class Insecta; order Hemiptera; family Aphididae; genus Pemphigus; species Pemphigus obesinymphae. The sequence goes on along the minus strand of JAIPRL010001787.1, from coordinate 51,808 downwards.
TTACTGTCCTTTTTGATATTACTCATTCACTTGGGGTGTGTTCATTAGAGACTAGACGCGTAGAGTTTGATACCGGTTTTGTTTCTGGATTGATAAGTGGATATGTGAATACCCCTAGATTTTCGAAGCAAATTAAATTTACAGTTCCAAGTTTAAATGCTAGATCTCTTGAAACCTTTTTCATCTTTACCTTCATAGCCAATTATAAGTAGGTATGTGGACTTTTTAGTTAAAGGTATGCGGAATATAAACTCTGATCCATTTCATAATTATTATTTAGTTATTAATTATTATTAGTATTGTATAAATTGTTGTCATTTCATGCTAAATAATTTTTAAGTTGCCGTATGAGTATAAATGCCGTTTGACTAAGTATATATAATATATACATATGTATGTATTATTTTAATCAGAATTATCTACATACAGATATAATTTCTATATGGTTATTTATTATTATAAAATAATATTATTTATATATTTATTTTTTATTATTTATATTTATATAATAATAAATTATTAAAAAAAGTATTATATTTTAATTTATTTGTTTTTGGATACTATTTTTTTTTTTACATTGACGAGGTGTTTCGACCTTGGACAATACAATTTAAAATAGTAAAAAATGGGATTACAATGCAAAATTATATTATAAATTGCTTATTACAGAAAAGGAAAAAGTTCACGTTTTATAATTTTCAAGGAGACATAACATTTTTATTGATTCTATGACGATTTTTAGGATTACAAATATGAAATCATTAGAGAATAAATGTAATGACTATTTTATATTATGTATTATTGGAATATATAAAATTTATTAGGAATTATTTACTTAAAATTTTAATAGATTTTATATTATAGATATATAAATGTACAAAAATTAGTTGAATTCTTAGACTAAGCTTCCCCTCTATTTTCACTAATCCTGTTAATGTTTGAATTTTTTTTATGGAAGAATGATAGTGACTATAATATCAGTTATACTATAATGATATTATAATATCTATAGAATGTTGATAAATATTACTTTATTCAGATTTCAATCTGTAGGCTCTATAGACGATAAACATATTTTTAGGTCAAGTACAACAAATTATTTAGCAAGCTTTTTTTAAAAAAATAAAATGTCACGTTCTATAAAATACTGTAGGTAATCTATATACAGATATCTACTATCTTTTATTACTTTCAATTTTTATAAATCTGTAATTAAATAGCTAATAACTATTATATTATATATATTTTAATATAGTTATCTTCTAAATTAAAAACATTTTTAACTTCAATTTATTCATCAATTTAAACTATAATTTGAACCTATGTAGATATATTTATTATTTTAAATAGCTTTAACGAAACTAAATGGTAGTGTTCCTATCCAAAATTTTATGAGTTTTCTAAAATATGGTATTTTTTCAATTAATATAATTCAAATGATAATAAAATTTTTGTTTAAAATATCACGCTTGATGCTTGTATTTATGTCATCACTAATAAATATAATCGAATGTCATGTTATGTCATGTATCACATAATACACCCAATCTGTACGTAAATTACTCCTGCGAATATACTATTATATAGATGTTACTAAAATATGTTTGTATACAAATAATTATAATGGTTAGAAAACTTTTTTCTCAAGTGCTTAACATTTTAAATGAAATGCATTTTTTTTTTTTGTGTTAATAAATATATTTAAAATAATATTGTTTTAACATAAATTATTTGAGTTCAAATTTGTATGAAAAATTATCAAATTGTAAGATAAAAGTAATATTCTAAAATTTAGAGTTAGGTACACAGATTTCAAGAGCCTAGAAATTAAAAAAATTCGATAAAAAAAAAATTATGATAATATGTAGGTAACCTATTACCTACTTATTTAATACAGTAATGTTTATATAAGAAAATAAAATACTAGAAGCCACTTTCAGTATAGGTATAATATTAATATCTGACGTGTATGGAACCACATGCGTTTCACAACAAATGAATAATCCGTTATTGAATATTCTATCTATATATACTAAAATCAGCGAATGCAACAACTATTATTGTAATTGCTAATTAGTTACTGCATGACTAATATTATATAATAATTATATTGTTATTATTATTATTTTATCACTATCATTATTTAGGTATCATATAAAATTCCAATAGATAATATACCAAACTAGTATTGTAGTAAATATCAGGGGCATCGTTACGAATTGCGGAGAAATTGCGGAAACCAAATTCATTTTTCGAGGAAAAAAATAATATTTATTAATTTTTTCTTTTTCTCTGTAAACACTTTTTCTACCAGAAGGAGTGCTCCGATTTTTACAAGCTGGGTCCGATTTCCGGTAGAAAATTGCATCTAGTTAGTACTTTAAAGAGGTAATTTTTCGATTTTCTTAAGAGGACGCCACACACTTGCTTTTTAGAGGGTTTTGTACCTATATGCGATTTTAAAAATATTTTTAAAAACTAAAATCTCATATTTAAATACATTTTAGAAGAAACTAAAAATAGTCCTATACCAATAACATGTTTTTATTGTGAAGTATTAATAAATAGTTATTAAAAACTAGGCAAAACGTGTTTTGGGAAATGCATATTTCTGAGAAACGTTGTAGCATTTTCTGACCTCTATACGAATTAAAACACCGTAAAATAATCTTAATTTGTGCAAAGGCAATTTTTAATAAAATTATTAAAAGTTATCTTAAAAGACTTCGAATTTCACATAATTTTCTATTTTTAAAAGTCTTATAAATCGACTAAAAATAATTTTATAGAAAATCACCCATGTAAAAATTTAGATCATCTTATGATATTAAATTTTTTATAGAGGTTATTATAAGCTAAAATAATTCAAATTTTCTAGAAACGTGCATCTCCCGAAGAATGTTTCACGTGAGAGAACACGACAGTGTAGCGTCCTCTTAATAGTTTTTTAATGCGTAATGAAAAACTACCAAAAAATGACGAAAAAACAGCAAAAATACGATTTTGTCGAATCGAGATTTTTAATTTCTTTGTAATTTCGAAATTAATGACTGTAAAATCTTGAAATTTACATCAAATATTCAATATAATAATATATTTAAGTTAATTAAAAAATTTATGAGTTTTTTTAAAAAATTTTTTTGCAATTTTGGGTTATTTATATTAGATTTTGAGGTTTCTAAGTCCTAAAAAGGGATAATTTTGGGTTTTAAAGCCCATTTACATTTTATTCGACATTAAAAATACTTTACTTTAATTAAATTCAAAAAATCTCGAAAATCTGTAGTCACGATTTTTTCTAGTCACTTGAATTTTTCAAAAAAATTATCAATTTTAGGTACCTATTTAAGTTCAAATAATTGGTAAAATGAGATTTCAAGACCGGAAAAATTTAATATAAAATTAGAAAAAAAGGAAAAATTTCAAAAACCAAAATAGGAATTAAACTTTAAATAAAATATACTAAAATGAATAGTAAATGTATATTTGATAGTAATAGTTGTATACTTATATTAAATTAAGCTATTCTGAATAAATATTATATTTTATAATATAGAGAAGGTCACACTAAATAATACTTTTTTCTACGATTACTCTTTTGATATAGTGTTAAACATACCGAATACTATGTACCTACACCGAAGCTGTGCTCAGAATCATTTTTTTTTCTAATGCAATGCATTGACCAAGAGTATCCTATCTGATAAGCGAAGTGCTTTCACCCCTACTGACACGCGACGAGCGTGTAGTTTTAAATAAATAAAATAATGCATTTATGTATATCAAAATTTTTTTTTTCTTGCCATTAATTTTTAATTTAATATTTATTACCGGGTTCCAAAAAAACTTATTACAAGTATCTAAATAAAATATGCATAATACCTAAGAAAAAGTATTTCAAAACTGTCCGTTTCGATTGAATAATATGTTGAGTGAATTTACACTATCCGATTTTAATGCATATACAATTGATTTATGAATTTATAATATTATAATTGATTTAATATAGAATCAATGCCTAATATTTGGATGGGCGAGTGGAAAATCGTATACGTACGTATGCGATCGGATATGTTCGCACTTCGCATTTTTTAGTGGTGTACCTACGGTGTGAAATCGTATAGGTACTAAACGACGGCAATTTAAATCTACATTTCCATCGTGCATTTCAATCAAATCACATAGTATCATACCACTTTTATGCATAAACAATATAATGTATTAATGGGTTATTAAGGAATACATTTTGTTGTTGTTGTAACTAAATTGTAAATATTAATTTTTCACGTTATTTCTATTATATCCGTTATATACATTTAAAAACATGAATACAATGCATACAATGGTAGATTGAATATTTCCTTACACAATTACCAGGAGTTATATTAAAACGCACAGATGACTTGTAATTTTCAAAATAGTGTAAACAAAAAGAATAATTATCACAGGTACACAACAGTGCATTAAAAAAATATATTAGCTGGATAGGTACTTAAAACTACAAATATTAAATTTATACTGTGTAGATTTGTATAATTGGTTGGGCTCCATTCGATCCATTGATTACACATTATATTTGTGTAGGCTTTAGCTATTAGATGTATTTATAAATATTTTATGTTGATTTTCGACCGTGGTTAGTAATAATTATTAATCTTTATTTAAGGACGAACAAATAAGTTTACTTGAGTGAGTGTAATAGGTTTAGGTAATAGTAAAAATAAATAAATAATAAGCACAACTACTATATTATCTAATAGGTACACATTATTATTTTATTTATTTTGTTATTAACACATAATTCCATAAAATGTTATTAGTTTTAAGTTTAGGCATCAATAATTTATTTATTATTAAAGAATAATAATAAATTCGTTGTTATATGTTTTTTCAACTATATTCCGAGTAGGTACCTATATATTAATATAAACTATTAAGTTTCGGGTTTAATAAATTAAATTTGACTTGTTTTCAATTACTTTGAAATAATCGTCCTCGTCCACAATATATTTTATATATGCATTTTTGTATATTTATTATATATATTATTGTACTACTTGTGGAAACTCGTAATTCTCACATTTCCATGCCATTTTATCTACCTGAAATCTGAATTTTACATATTTCTCCCTAAAAATAACATTTTTTGTCTATACCGATATAGATACTGTATTTTAATAATATTTATAACTTTTCAATAACCAATTTTTAAACTTTTAAATTTCAAAGTGGGTGGTATTTAATTGGAGGTATATAATAACTTTTACAAATCAAATAAAAAATGATATTGATTTTGAAAAAATAAAAACTTGTCATGTGTATATTATGCATATTCTTACATAAATATTATTAAAAACAGCCAGTAGTGAATTTATTAAATATAATATGCATTTCGGCGTTTAAATTGTATAATATTATTGAAACTATTTTTCAAATCCAATAAATTTTTAATCAACAATTGTACCTATATTTTTTTTTTTATTAAAGAAGCTTATTGCTTTTGATGTTTGCAATAAAATCTATGCAATTATTAATTTGTTATTTTTCATTTATACATTATATTATATTAGGTGTACCAATTTTAAATCAATTTTATTTTATAATTGAACACCCACAATGTGAAAAGTATACAGAGTGATAATAAACCGTTAGTCATTCTATTTCAAATTTATTATTTCCCGTGACCTTTTGAAAGGGTCCCTTTCATACTAAAATGTTCAAAATTTGGCACTGGTAATAATATATAACGGTAACGAAATGTGTACCTACTCATCTAATATTGTTATCAAAAATTTTCTTAAAAAATATATTATGATATAATTGATGAAATTATAAAAACAAATAAACATAGGTATATTTAAAAAAAATTGTACAGGTGAGCTCCGGATCGTTTCTGTGATTTTTTTCTAATTGATGTAGAGATTAAATATTGTTGTTCTTCTTATAATTTAGGGAATATAAATATTATAAGTTAATCTAATTGTTTTTTCCTTAATCTATATTTTTGTTCATCATATTTAAAAATACACGTTTTTTAAATTGTTTTATATTCAATTGTAAGTGTGATAACAATTACATTATTGAAAATAATTATTTAGGATAATCAAATTATTATAAAAAAAAGTGAAATCACCTTTAATTATTATTATTCGCTAAAAATATGTGAATTAATTAATTTTCTATTTGTTTCAAGACTTTTAAAGATTAAAATATCACATTATATGTAAGAATCGAGTATTCTCATAGCGGATTTTGATTAAAATCTCATGTTAAAGATCTATCCTGTAAAGATTTTACTGAGGTTACTACAACAATTTGTATTTAAGCGTATGTTATGACTTAACGAGGATTAAAAATTATACAAATCTGATTAACACAGTTTTCTTTGTTCCGCAGTGTTATTTTTCGTTACAACACTATAAATAAGTCTTATTGTTTTCATCATAGTAATTGTTATACATTTTTATTTAATTCAATGTCTAATCCTAATTGACCGAGCCGTTGTAGTTCAGACTTCAGATAACTATTAAATTGCTTTCGTTAGGCAATAATATACGTAGGTAGTGATTAGCCTAGAGTCGATAAAGTTTTATTATTTATAAAATATTTTTTTCATTATTTATGTATAACAACTACCTAATTCCAGATAAAATAAATGTAATATTTTAATTCATACAAAATCGCAAATTTGTCTATATCTTCGAATATGAATAACTTTGGTAACCCAATGCTCTGATAAAAATTATTGTAAAATACAGCTGTTGCTTCATGAAGTTGAACTATTATTTTAAAAATAAACAGAAAATTATTTATGTATTTCAGATTCTATATTATTATATTTATATATATTCTATATTCTATATATTATATCTATGTCTGTAGCGATGTATATGTGATTTATATGTGCCTAATACATAAATAGATAAATTTAAAAAAATTAAATAAAATTATAATAAATAGCAGGAGAAGATATTTTTGGAAAAAATGCTTTCTGGTAGAAAATTCTATCAAGTTAGTACTTTGGAGATAATTATTAAAAATATCTACATACTTAATATTTAACGTGATCAAATTAAAAATATATATATGATCAATCTTGTGCTTTTTATAGAATTTTTTTTTTTAATTTAATTATTTTCCCTAATTAGATTATGTTAGGTTTTTCAAATGCACTGATTTATCTATGTTTTCAACTTTTAAATGATAATACTAAATATTTGCATTATAATATATACACATATAATATATATATAGGTATATTATATATCTAGTATACATTTACTATCCAAAAATCGAAATGACAAATGCCTATATTAAGCTTTTTTTTTTATTAATAATATAAAATAGTTGATGATTTTACGAGTTTTATAACTACTATATGCGTGCTAATGAGCTAATATAAACATAAAAATAATAATACTTAATAAAAAATAAATAATAATAATTAATAATACGAAATTCGTTAAGGGAGTTTTATTTATCTAGTTATATAGATTTGTGTATGAGCTGTGTCAACCGCACATAACACAATAATTAAGTTTGATTATATTTTATATGTATTGATAGTACTATGCTGAAGATTATAAAAATAGATATCAATTCATTATGAAGTTTACTAGATACCTACCTACTAAAATTTTGGGGAGATTAAATAAAAATAAATAAATACAAAAGGAATAAGTGAAAAAATGTTTATTGGATTAGATTAGTAATTATTATGTTGTGCATGGGATTGACAAGAAGAGACAGTGAATAATTGTAGGATTAATGTTCTAATCTTCTAACCTCTTTAAGGCATAGTTTTACAGTAGGTATGTACCTAATGTATAAAAGTAATTAGGTATACCTATGTTTATTTTCTAAATAAAAACATTTATTTATGCTGTGAATTATATCATAATTTGATTTAGAATAGCAATGACGATAAAAAAAACCATACCATTATAATCTAAGGAACTATTGGTAATATACATTGGCGACATGACGTGATAGGTAGATAGTATTATTATTATCATTCGTTGTATAATAAATTACAATTATTGCATGTTGCCCTGAAAACACTATTACTCGCTCGTAAGTATTGTAAATTTGTATTATTATCTCCCCAAGAAAGAAGTTATATATATAGACGAGATTATGAGATGTTGTTAATAGCTCGATAAAGTTAATTTACAAACAGATGAAAAGTTCAAAGGTATTAAAAAATACATTATATACAAGTATATTTTATAGTCAATAAAATAACGGAATAAATAAAAAATACAAAGAAAAAGTGAATAATAATTTATGCAATTAATGTTTCATAAATCAAGCCTAGAAACATAATAAACCTTATGATTTAGTATTTCGAAAACTTACAAAATTGGTTATAATATAAATCGTAATACCTAATATGTCTTTAATAATAGGTATACATGGTTCAAACTTAAAAAAATCAAATTGTTGTGCACGTAAGTTTAAATGATTTAGTTATTTTTACAACCTATACCTATGTATAGTTTGTATTTATTATTATCAAAGGTAGGCGTTATCTAGTTAATCATATTATCATTAGCTTAACCCATAACTATTAATCGTTAACTTTTATAATTATTCAATTAAGTTAACACGTAGAAAAGTAGGTAATAGACGAAATTATTGTTAGTCTATATTTTAATATTCGTGCAGAGGTACATAACCAAATAAGTAGATACCTACCTAATATTTAAGGGGGCGTTTACGTTTAAGTATTATGTAAACGCCTAGAAGGAGGGGGGTCTGTCGTGTGCTTACATTTTCTGAAAAAGGGATGGGGAGGGGGTTAGAATTATTAACTGACGTCAGCAGTCATAAAAAAAAAAATTAAAATATATACATATTTTCATCAAAATATGTAAAATAAAATTCAAAATATGTAACAAAATTTTTCATTTATTTTTAATTAATTTATATGAAATACGGAAACTTTATTTTTTTTTATAGAGGAGAGGTCGTCTTATTATTATATATTCTGACGTAATAAAGTAGGGGGGTCGGAAATTTGCTAACAATTGCTGACGAATTGGAGGAGGGGGTTTAAAAAATGTGCCAAAAATGTGCTGACCTAATACTTGAATACCCCCTAATATAAAAAAAAGTAAATAGTGCAAAAGTTAAATTGTTAAATAATTTAAAAAGTCTCGAGATTAAAGTCTTAAATGTTAATGAACTTTTTTTTTAAATCGAGTTAAGTTATATTAACTTAATCTTTTTCGATGTTCATTTTAAGGTTTAAACATAGGTTTATACTTAACTTTTAACATTTAGCTGAAGAAATTTTGGCTAACTTAATTTAATTTAACTAGGTTAATTTTTCCATTAAATTGCTCACTTTTGTTTATTATAATATTAACTAATAATATATATTTACTTTAAATAAAAACGAAAATTTGCTTTAAAATGATAATTTCATTCAATAAATAAATATAACTTACGTATAAAGTTTTCCTAATATAAAATTGATAATATATAATATAATATATCTTGTATATAATTTGAAAATATAAAAAAAATCATTAAAAATAATTAAAATATACAAGTTAACAGTTAAACTCTTCGACAAAGTTCAATTTGAATATCCTGCAGAAATTAGGTATCTATAGTATATCTATATAAGTAGGTAAATAATATAAAATGTGTATCTACCTTTTGCAGCTACCTATTTGGTTTATGTAGTGACAATGTTAATAACTAAAATATATATATATATAAACGACAAAAAATAATAAAAGTGTAACGTTTGGTAGAATTATGTTAATATTTTCGTAATTATCTATAATTTATAAATATAAGTATATATACAACTACTGTAAATACTATACATTGTGTCACATAACAAAGAACACGTTTTTGATGTTGTTCTAAGGTTTTTAGTTTGAATTGATAATTTATATTTTGTTATTTAATATTTATGTATTGTTATGGATATACCAAACCAATAGTAATAGGTATATATATTTTTCAACTATTTCAAAGTATTTAATATATGAATGAAAACTACAATTTGATATGGAAATATTTCGAGAAAAATAAATTTTGATTTTTAAATAATTACCATACATATTGAAATTTTAAATCTCCTAGATTAAGTAAATATAAATTATATATCATTTACGTATTAATTGTTAAATATAAAAATATGTATTGTAAATTATAATAGTCACTGCGTACATACTTAATAAATAATAATATTAAGGTTAAATTGATTTTTAAATGTTAAATTTTATATAATAATACAATCAACTAGAAAAGTTTTCGTAATAGGTAGGTAGGTAGGTACATAAACGGACATATTTTACATAGTTGGTATTATTTGCATTGTGTTAATCTTGAAGCGAACAGTTAACAACGTATTTTCATGAAAATATAGAAAATCAATGTTGTGTGTATAAATTATGTAAAATGTAAAATAGTAAATAAGAAAGCGTGTTTTATATTTTTATAATTAAAATTTTTAACTGTTATTATAAAGATAATATTTTCGTAATTAAATATAATAGTCTAGACGAGAAAAATACGTAGGTAAATGTAGGTGGGTACTGTTTTTTTAATTGTTTAATATTATAATATGTATTTAATACATAGGTACATCAGAGTAACTTTAATGGTTCATACAAAATATTTACTTATTGCGTTTTATCACACTTATAAATTATTATAATTTAGCAACTGTATCGTGTTAGCAAACGTGAATGAATAACATTAATGATTAAAACTAACATAGGATTACCTATCAAGGTGTAATATAGTAATTTAATTTATTTGTTTAGTTTTTAACTGCTCTATGTATAGCTACTATAGCTACTAGCTATGTATATCATTGTACTAATTTTTTAGTATGTATTTGATTATTATGCGATAATGTAATAATATAATTATCATCTTCTACACCTGAACATTTAATCGGTGTACAAGTACTGTTTAATAACTAAATACATCGATAAACAATAAAATGAAAATTGAACATTTAATGATAATACCTATAATATAATTCTAATTGAGTGTGCTAAAAATCAATTTATATATTAATGAAATGAATGAAAATGTAATTTATTTAAGTGCATATATTAGCTATCTATATTAACTGTACATACTTTTCGTATCGTTATATGACAAATATTACTAGACATATGCATATAGAATGCCCAGATTTTCTACTTTGCCCGTAATAAATATATACCGATATTATTAGATATACCTATAGTCGCAAATCTCAATGAATTAAAGGCATCTCAATTCTCCCCTTCTCAAATTTAGCACTAATATTTATATAATACATTACCTTTAATGTATTCAATTCAATATTTTATCATTTATCGTACTTAGTAAAGTAGGTATCTACTGATATGAAAATTAAATCCTTAAATACCTAATTAATAACTAGCTTTTCTACAATTCCATACTGAGAATCCTTAAAGTATTTACATTATTCATTACAGTTAAATTATAGATACCAAAATTCGAAGATGGAAAAAAATACTGAAATAAGTTAAATTAAATTAAATTAAAAGCATCCAGTTAAAAGTCAATAGTTAATAAAAATAATTTCAACTCATTAAATTTAAAGTTTAAATGAAAAAAAAAGTCCGGTTAGTAGGTGGAAATACTTTGGTTATCAAATATCTTAGCGGATATATTGCATTTGAAAATTTAAAGCAATGATAAATCATTGCATTCAATAAAACGATTTTGAGCGAATTTCGATATAATTATTTTTAATATCATGAAAATAAAATTATTTTTGACCTTTATTAAATTGAAATTATTACTATGTTATTTTGTTTTTCTTCTACATTTATAAAATACTTCATATTGCATACACCGTATAAAAATGTAGTTTCTCTTTACGTATAAGTAAACTACTGAAAATATCAAAAAATTACCTCTCAAAAGTAAGTACCAATTATAACTAAATTTTAACATACAAACTCCAAAACTCTTATTCGACTCCTTCCATTCAAAAAGTTGTTCATAGAAAAAATTACAAAAAAACATCAACATAAAATCAATAGCTTTCTTGATACGCTTAAAATTTGAAAATATATTAACTTAGTAACTCAATTAAAAAAGTTCGTCATTTTTATTGCCCATTAGAAAATTTAGAATTTTATATTTTATAAAAAACTATAAAGCATATTTTATTAAAATTTAATAATATTTATTTTTAAAATAATTAAGTTCTTATTTATTTTAATAGATACTACATATTTTATATCATCAAATATTGAATAAATTTATCATTGTTTTAAAAACTAAATTTACAATGTAAAATATCTAATGTTAAATTTAAAATTATATATTTTATGCATTGATTTGGTTATTATATGGAAAACCCACTTAGGTATTTTATGACGTAACACCATTCAATACTGCTAATGTCATAAATGTACCTACACCAAATATGATATGAGTAATAGGTATACCTAAATTTCAAATGACTAAGGGGGATTGGTCTCAAAATTGGTTTAAAATAAGCCTTAATTTACTAACGGTTATCAGTCAACTATAATATTGACAACCAAATTAAAATTATTTTTAAACTCAATAATTTTGTACAAAAAATATTCTAAAATATTATCTAAAGTTCGATTAGGTTAGTTCATGAAATCGATAAAGAAATATGGCACACTATTTAGCATAACTAAAAATTGTTTATCAAAGGTGTGGGTGGGGGGGGTGTTCAAAGCTATTTCGTTTAATTACACAATGATAACATTTTTGATAATCAAATTTCTTTAATTTTGAAAACATTTTGAAGTAGGTCGAACTTCCCTTAAGAAAATGCTACACTCATAAAGTTTTGTAGCGAAATTTTAAACACAATAAACATTAAGGTATAAATTATACACCATTTAAATGATGAACATTTTTTCGATGTTTTCTTGGAATTAGGTTTTCAAAATAATATTTTGTTTTTATATTTTATACAATTGAATATTTATTTTATACGCCTTTTTTTATGCTATATTTTTAATTAGTTACATGATTTTTAAAATTTCCAACAAAACATAGTTTAACTTTTCGTCTTTCAAATGACAGTATAATTTTGTTTCGACGTTCTTTTTAATGTTACACCGCATTTGAATTATGTAAACATGTTTTGTTTAATAAATACGAGTATATCATGAGTACACAACAATAAAAAACAGTACTGACACAGATCAGTTTTAAATTATATTTAAAGTATATTTAAATATTTTTAATTTGTTTGTTTTCATTTTTGTTAAAATTTCATGAAAATTGCCTATACAAAACATCGTCATCTTAAACTACGGCATTACGTGGATACATTCTCGTCGAACCGAATGATGTATTACTCAACTTCTATAGGAAATATAGATCTATAGATACTCACCTATATACCTACCTAATGTGAAAACCTTAAATTCATTGTTATATCGTAAAATGATTTCACTTGTTTCTCATTATAATAATTTATAGTCAATTATATAATGTATAATAATATGCTCTTGCAGAATTCCAATAAAATAGCCTGCGGACTATTTAAAACATTTTTGTTTACTCTATCCGCAATGTGTAAAATGTGTAACTACATATCTACATATATGGGGACGGGATAAACGAGAATTTTTTAATTGTTTCGATTTTTTTCAACGTTTCTCCAGTATAAATTATTATTATTTTTAACATCGTTGCACAGTATGCACATTATAATAATGTATACTCTACGTATATATATACCTGTAATCTGGCTATGCTAACAAGATCGCATATCAAGTGACCATAAAAGCGGTAGGTATATATGTGCGAGTATAAAATTATACCATAATAACGGTTACATCACCGGTTCGAACGGATAGGTGCCATAATGTGCAGTGCATACGTTGGAGTAATGCCACAGTATACGATAATAATTTCTCTTCGTCAAAACGTGTTATTAGACAAGCAGTCCAGACATATTAATAATATTTTTTTATACCTATATATACCCACGTTTATAACGTGACTTGCTTCACCCGGCAGCCTGTAAAATATTTTATTATTATTATTTTCTTTTTTATGCAAAACACCAAGACTAGGTATATTATTATGATATATGCATATAGGTAGGTAATGTCTCACTGAATATAATATTATATTGCGAGCTGTATTGACCACATTAGGTAAATATATTTTATATAATATATACTGAGCTCCTTATGGTAAATATAGTAACTACAGAAAGTAAATTGTTAAAAAGATTAAAACTTGTACTTTTTGGTACAGTAAACGACATTATAAAATGTAATTTCAAGATACCTACCTATTAAAACACGACTTTACCCCATACAAATGCTAAAAAGAATGCAGACTATTGAAAATTTAAAAATTCCTGACGTCCAATATATCTATTATAAAAATATATACACTGTACAAATTAAAAAGTTTTAAAATCATTATTTTTAGAATTATGACGAAATAATCATAACAGATTTTGATAAACGCGTGTTCCCCCACCCCCGTTTATCGGCTAATTTTCGATAGTTTTTCTTTAATATTTATTGTTTGATTTATTTACTGTTTATTGAGAAAGTCGAAAATCAATAGATAACCTAGTTATATTTTAAAGTACCATTCTGATAAAATTTTTAATTGAAAAACGGATACATGTGTAACGATTAGATCTAGTCTTTCTAGTCTTCTGGTCGATAAGTTGTTCACAGAAAGAATTTTTACAGAATCTAAAATAAAAACATGATTTCATAAAAAATGCCATATCTTGTGTTTTATTTAATATTTTAAAGTTTAAAAAAATATGATAATTGTTACGTTCTTGTATTATCTAATTAAATTATTATAAATTTAAATACATTTTTAAGAACTCGAAAATCAAAAAATCTAATTCTATTTAAATTTTTTAAAACGGTCTGTATACTGTAGATCAGCTATTATTGTTTTCTATACGTATCTATGTCAAAATTTTTTTGGAAATAATTAAAGGTGGGCAAGTTAAAGGAAAAAATTAACTTTGTTAAATTAACTTAAGTTAACCTAAATGTCTTCAATTAAGAGTTAAAAGATTACCAAAAAATAAATTTAACTAATTAAGTCAAAAGTTTACATTGAAAAAAACATTAACTTAACACAGTTAAAAATCAATTTTTCATTTAACATTTCGGACTCAAATCCCAAGACTTTTTTAAAAAATTATTCAAGAATAAAATTTACTACTATTAATTTTTTTTAACATAAAGTACTTATGGTTACATAGTTTTTCATAATATTTAACTAAAATAGTCCAAAAATATATTTCCAAAATAATATTGGTGTATATATTATATCTATATAAATGATATAACCACAACTATATAATAAGTAATATGAATTTCAAAAGAATTTAAAATCAAATGAACAAAATAATAAAAAAACTCGATAGTTATCCAGAAATCAGAATTAATTAACAATATTGAACAATGTCGATTATCGCAAATTGACGGAAGGAATTATAATTAATAATAAAAATAAATAAATTCTGGTCTTTGGTAAATTTCTGAATTATTATAAATATACGTAAATATTACAGTTCATACAAATAGTATTATACATTTGTACAAATATTGAAATTTAAAATATAGACTAGCAATAATTTCGTCTTAACTTCGTCTTGTTAACTTAACTGAATGATTATAAACAGTCAGTATTAATGATTAAATGATAAATTAAGTCAATGACAATTTAAACTAGTTAAATTAATCAGTTAATGAACAAATTAAAAAACTAGTTGAGTTAAGTTATCTATATCACTTCATATATTGTCTTTAAATATGATATATTTATGCTCTTTATGTAAATTCTATCATAGAGTACACAATATTCACTAATTCTTTTAATTAAAATGTCATTCTGTCCGTTGGAAAATGTACGCTTGACCATTTTAATCGCTGGCGACAGTCGCGAAGCACTGCTCGAAAACAGTGCCGTACTCATGGGTGGTGGAGGGGTACGAGGGTGCGTCATATGCCCCCTTGTGGCTCTTTTTTCTATGGAATCATAGTCAAATTTACACAAATTAACTTTTTTTTTATAGTGATTTCTCAATTTTTTTAATAATATCCCCTCTTCCATTTTAAAATGTTGAGTATACTACTGCTCTAAAATGATTACAGATTAAAGATAAGCCGTGTGTATACTTACATACATACATATATGTCTATGCATCGTTGACATTCAAAATATTTAATCAATATATGTATACAGATGCGTCATTGGCATGGTTTTTAAATTATACCAATGATTAACGAAAATGTATAACGAAATGTACACAAATGTATTCGAACATAATAATTAGACAAATATAAAAGATATAGGTATCTACTTACTGTTTACTTATATATACTAAAATTACATCCATATCTTTCAATACATTCGTATTTTCTTGTTTAACAAATTCGATGATTCTTAAATTGTGATACCTATAAACTTATAATTATGACTAATATCGAAATCCTAACCACACACGGTGATCATTTAATTCGCGAGTAGCAAGTTGGATATTGTAAAGTTCATTACGATTTGGTACAGTTAGGTACAATACTGTACAAAAACCATTTATCTAAATTTCCATGAAAAATTATGTTGAGTAATAATCATATTGTATAAAAATACAAATATTGTTATAAAATAGATTTTTAATACGTTTTAATAAATTTATTTTTTTTTTACCATAAATACACTTGTTCTACACTTTGATTACAAAATTGCATGTTGTTTCTTCCAAACAAAAGTCCTCATACTTTTTAAAAATCATCCATTACCAGTGGTATACACTATCATAATATAATTAAATATTCTGATAAAATCAAGACTTGAAAACAGTGAAAAAAATTAAAAAAAAATAAAAACCCCGGAAAAATAAACGCAAACGAAAATGTTTAATGAATACAAAATAATACAAAGTCCATAAAAAAAGACGTAAAACGGGGAAAAAAATATAGAAAAAATAAATCAAAATTTTAAAATAAAAAATAAATATTACAAATGATATAATAATACAATAATAATGATAGCGATTCAATAGCTAGTATTAAATTATAACGTTTTACGTGCGATGAGTATTTTAAATTTTAAACTTTTAATAACCATTATTTATTTTACGTTTTTAAATAAATGATAATATGTAAAATAAAATATTATTTTAATATATTTATATATTATTTATAAAAATATTCTTTTAGAATTTTTAATGCAATATGATAACGAACTGCAAAAATAAAGACGTCATTAATAAGTGGATTGTAAAATAGCAGATAGGTCAGAGTATAAACAATAGAAAAACGTATATTGCTATGACATTAATGTATTCATAATATATTTTATGGAATTTATTATTACCTACATTATATAAGTATATATATATATATATTTAAATACTTTATAATATGAATATTGATTAACATTTAATGGACAATATAATGAATAAAAAGTGTGGGCACATAAAATACTCATACATAATTTGCAAATACTACTGGTAAAAATGGTGTTGCCGTTGCCCTTCTCCCAGTTGTACGTTATGTTGGGTGGTAAAAAATATAATTTATTGTCCCTCTCCTGCTAAAACATACAATTTATTTTTGTTTTATAATTTTAAAAAATTGGCCAAATACTACGGTTGTATAGAATTTGTTTTATCGTCCTTTTGGTCTTTGAACAAAATAATATAGTATTTAATTTTAGATTTAAAAACAAATGTAAATCATTGTATTCGAAAAACGATTCTGGGTGAATTTAGGTTTAATGCAATCAATTACAATTTAATTAATGTAATTAGATACCGAATATTACCTAATTAATATAAATAGATGAACTATCTAATATTTTTTTATAATTATAGATCTGCAGTATAGTACCTACCCACAATATTTTAAAAATTTAGTACTACAGAAAAATATCACTAATTTCAAAAATACTTAGTCGTAATGTTATGCAAATTTTTAAAAATATAATTACATTATAAATTAAATTAAAAAGAACTGTGATTATCAATTTTCAAAGTTTTTTAAATATAAATATGAACAAAAGTTATAGGTAATAGTCTTACATTTTCAGGATAAATCTTTAAATTACCAATTGTATTACATAAAACTTCATAATTTCTTTTTATATCTCAAATGTGGTCTATTTTATAAATAAATATCAGATACAAAGAAAACAATTTGGGTAGATTTATTAATAAATAGTATTATTATTTAAATATGATCAAGGAGCTCATTAAGGGCTCATAACTATAGCTAAGGGCCCAGTTCGTGATTGTATTGATATACTTATTTAAAAACAATTACGATTTTTAAAATGTAGGTACTCGTATAAAAAGTTATACATAAAGCATAATAATAAAAATTATTTCACAAATATCGATCATTTTTAAATACTTTATTTTTGGTCATTCCTAATTAAAAGTAGGAAACATTTTTATCATTATTGGAAGTAAAATTTATGTCAAGGCTACTACCTAATAGTTAAATATCGAGGCTGGAGCTATTGTACAAAATGGAATCAAAGCATGTAGGTACATATAGTACCTAGGTATCTATACAGTGCACAACAAACCTGGTAAATTACAAGTTATAAAATATAACGATCATTTTTCATTAAATCGTTAAAGATGAATTTGTTATTTTAGTTAGTACCTATATATTCGTAATATATAGTAAATTATAAATTATAATAGAATGACTTCGTTAGTTAAATTTACTCATATATTCTCAAGGCCAGTGTTCTAAAATCCACAGGCAGTTCAAATTATATTTTAAATATCAGTTAAGCATATTGGGAGGAACCATTATTACATAGGTACTCGTACATACTTTTAGTATTATCATTTCATCTGATATTTTTTTAGTCATTATATGTATGGAGTACCTATATTATAAGTATTGGGGTGTTAAACATTAAATACATAAATAAAATAAATTATGTTATATTAGTTGTAGTTTTGAAAAATTATGAATTTGGAGAGATTTTAATCTATACTTGAATTCTTGGTATACATTTGAGCTAAAGTAAACTATAAGTTAAGTTTGTCTTATTTATGTTTATTTATTTGTTACCGTATTTTTAGGCCGCAGGTTATATTATATTATATAAATTCTATAATTTTTTTCATCCAATCCCTAGATAAAATGCCAAACTCGTAGCTGTTCTTAAAATATACAGATAAACAGATACGATTTATAGCCAATAAAAAAATGGATTACTGATATAAAGTTTGTAATTATCACTTATGTACCTATATACTCCCATTGGCAGGTTATTCATATGTTGCATTAAATTGATTTTTTTAAATTTAATTGAAAAAACACAATGTTTAAATAACTACATTTTGTAAAAAAGGTGTATCGGATATAACTTATTCGTATTATTACAATGATTTGATATGTTTATTTTAATTTTTAAACGTATCAAATCATCCTTATTTATTCTCGTTAAATAGATACCCTTTTCTGAAAAATAAAAATACCTCTCCCCTAGAGGTAAACCTCTGGGTTGAGAATCATTAAATAATAACATACCTATTAGATAATGAAAACTACAATGCAGTCGTCTGCATGTTGAAAATCCTATAATCCAACATAATATATTACTTATATTAATACAGAGTAAAATGCAAAATTTAAACATTATAATATTGTGCGTATATCGTAGATATCGATTAGAAAATGCTTTTTTTCGTGTTATCTCAGTTAATTTTATTATTTAAACCGTCATCCGACTATGGTTCATAAAACGTATATTTTTTTTTATATCGTGGCGTCATATTTTCGTCACGTTCTATTTCATCCCGAGTAAACATACCTACCACTCTGCTGTGGGTTCATTGTGGATAATTTTCTCGGCATTCTATCGGTAACATACGTGATAATATTGTCATTTTTGTCCTTGTAATCACTCACGCGATGCCTAATTACCACATTTGTTTTCATTTTTCCTTTATTTTTATAAGAATAAACACCGTATTTTAATTTTATTTTCTAATGCGCATAAATCTCGCATCAGTTTCGATATATAATACAGGAGCTAATCATTTCACAGAAAGACGATAGCCAAATGAATGAATATAATAGCGATCACATTGCAATAATATCGATTAATTAATAGTCGAAAATTATATTTTGTCGAATTAATAACATATTAATATGCAGTAGAATGTAATTTTAATCGAAAATTAGAAATTGATATAGATACAGATAACAGCGAATAGATTTAATTTATATATAAACTTATTTTTACTTATTTTAAAGTAGTTAAAAGAATATTCTAGTGAATCTATAATAGTTATTCTTATATATTATAATATTTTATAGTAAGCTATTGATAAAATTTTTATATTTTAAACGTAGGTATAACCAAACCTAAACTTTGTGTCAGAGCCAAGGAGATTCAGAGAGGCTATGGCCCATGCCATAGATAAAATATTTTAGTGTTTTAGATTTTGAGTCTATTGTTTTTTTTTATTGTATATACATATACGTACTTGTACATTATACTCTTTTTATATTGGAAGGATTCAAGTAGGAATTTTCATGTAAAAGGCTTACTAATAGTAAATTTGTTTTTAGTTGGTACCTATTTTAAAGGAGTAATTTTTAGATTTTCTCCGAAGTTTTCTTAATTGTAAAGGAAAACTACTCAAAATAACAGAAAATTGTAATAAATTGCAAGATCATATTACACTAAGCTTCGCTCATATTTGTTTTATTGAAATAAATGATTTATCATTGTTTTCAAATTCAATAAATTTACTACCAGATTACAGTAGTGCAATTTATATTAAAAAAATTATAAATAATATTTTTGTGAAATGTTTTCAAAACATTACATTAAAAACGATTTTAAAACATTAATTTTTTTGACCAAAAATACCCTGTAAACATATTTTACATTTCGGAATTTTTTTTTGCTATGTATCTAAGTTTTGTGAATATATTAAGTTATTTAGTAGATATGTGTTAAATCTTGGTTCTTGAAGTCAAACTGATCTTTAACCAAACGAAGCTTACAAATGTTTATTAAACCGTATCAAACTATTAAAATATTAAACTGAACTCAATACCTGCGATTTAATTTTTTTAATTTTCAACACTAGAATCATAATATAGATAGGTTCGTATTGAATTTCAAATCACATTATAAGAACCCAATAGATCAGTTCAATTTTTTTTCATATTGAGTTTGATTGTTTAACCTAACGAAATACCCTAGATTTAGTTGGAAATTTGAAAAGTTTATCTCATCATGGGCTTAGTATGCAAAGGTTCCATCTTGTGGTTTTTGAAATTGTTTAAGAGAGCGATTTAAATTTCAATATAAATACATGCATTTTAATTGCATTAAAACATATTCTCGCTTTCTAAGTACAACTTTTCTTCTAGTTATCGTAGATTCAAAATTTAAACAGAATATGATAGATGCGAATATTTCTCTTATAAATGATCATTTTTATTTTTTAAACTGTGATCAGAAAGACACAATTAGTTTTTGAACAAATATCATGATTACACAACAATAAAAAGTTGTTAAAAATTTTTTGAAATGTTGAATTTTCATTATTAAAAAAAATTCTTAAAAATTTCCTATACAGAACTCCTTAAAAATGGATGATACTTTTTTGCTTATCCTATATGTATGGATATTGAAAGAAAATTGAAACTAAATTGTATATAAAGCTCCGCGTACGGTTTAAATCTATCGATTATTAATGAGAGTTTATAATCACTATTTAGTTATTAAAAAACCACAATAATATAACAAAAATAAATTGTTTTATAAAAAAAAATTATACCTAGTAGGTAATTGAACCGTTTCATACTAACGGAAGTAGGTACCTAAATATATATAGAGTTAACTATTGATAGAACCTTATCAGTGTGGACTGGATGGGACCATTTCATTTTATCGCGTGTATTTTCGTTTTTTACGAATAGAACTTAATGGATACAAAATAACCCTGTCTGTTTTGAGACGATTTACATACGCCATTAGGGCTTATTGAAAAATGTGATTTTTACGATTTTTGCGTATTAGGTATAGTACGCACGTCATCGATAGGAGCGTATGCCGCCGACCACAATTTGTTGATGGGGTCGGAAGTCGAGACACGGCCACGGTCGACGGGACGGATGAAAACGTAACAACGGCATTACGTGGCGCACTCTATGCGCGGAATTTCGTAGACGGGCGTGAGGTTTACCGGGCCACCGGTACGATGCGCGCACGTTGCGGCCACGGCCGTACGACGGCGACTTTCGACGAAAACCGGCCGGAGTCGGTGGTGCGGACGGAACTTCGGTGCGGCGGGGACGCGCACGGACCTGCCGGCCGTCCCGCGGCCGCGGCCGCGGGCGCACGGCGATCGGACCGAACCGGCGCCGACCAGGCGTGCCGGAACGCGGTCTTCTCGCTTGTGACGGTTTGCCGGCCGACTGCACCTTTAAATATATCCGATTCGACCGCGGCCCTTAGGTGTTGGACAGCCGGTAAACGAACGTCAAACTGGCCATATGGCCTGCCCGCGCGTCTGCGCCGCGTTCTCGTCGTTTCTCGCCGTCCCCCGGGTGTGCCGCTAGTTGGGACGCGCGCGGGGCGGTCGTGTCCCACACTCTCTCGGTGTATATATGGCCCGGCGGCGGTGGACTTGAACGCGCGCGCGTACGCGTGTGTCACACACAACACGGGGGGACGCCTTGTGCCCGCCCAATCTTGGTGTTGTGTGCCCATAGGAGCAGCAGCAAGCAAAGCGCGCACACACACACACACATTGTTTGTCGTTGCCCTTTGGAAACCGTACAAATTTCACAATAAAGTCATATCACACAAACGCCACACAGAAATGTGTAGCCTCGTGGATAATCTATCGTAAGAATCGTTCCCGATGCGGGTGAAGGGTATACACAAAATACATAAAAAAAAAAAAAATATGTACCTGCCCGCGGGGAAAGGTATGCGCGAACGTTTACCACCATTGTCCGACATCGCCAAAAAAATTTTGTTATTTTTGCCCGTCACTCGTGCACAAAATATCCCGGGCCGCGTGTTGGTGTTGGAATTTATTTTTCCTCGTTAATTTATTCTTCAACGGCTATCATATTTCAATCGGGAGTTGACTTTTTTCGAGGAACAAAAAAAAAAACATTTAAAATCGTATTCTCGAAAAATAATAGTTAAAAACCAAAAAATCTGAACAATAGACAATTTATAATAGTTACTGTGTACCCACATAGAAAGTGAAAATGGTCAAAGGGAACATATTTCTTTCTAATACTTTTTAATACATCACTGTCTATCCTATATGTGTACCTACTTTTTTATCTATAGCCATCACACCTTCTTACCTATAGACTATAATTTCATACTAACGTATGCCTAAGCATAATATGACATATTGACATATGTTTAGGTAGTGAGTGTTGCAGGTAACCATATTTTGTCAATAGGTACTGACCAGGATTCATTATTCAAAATCCCAAAATATCACTCATCTTTACATCATGGTAAAATATGCCTTACCCATTTTATAGATTTAATAAAATATTATAATATATAATTAGTAAATAATAAATTAGATATAATATATATATATATATATATATACCTATAAGTAGCTGATTATAATACTTGTACCTAGATATTTAGTATTGTAACTTTGATGTCAAATGTTATCAATTCAGTTAATACAGTTGTTTATCACCTAATAATAATTATATTAAGGTGTATTCTGTTTTAGTTACACGAATGGTAAATAAAAATAAAATTATTTATGTAAGAACTGACATTTTAATATTCAGATACATTTTATCGGGAGAAATGATTTATCATTGCTTTCAATTTTAATATATCTATCTATTGCAAATTGCTACCAGATAAGTAAAATGCTTCCACAACCTACTTTTTTGCATTTATTATGCTACGTATATGTTTATTGTTTAAAATTACATTTATAATTATTTATTTTATCTATGGTCATATACAAGGGCGTCCATTTGAAAATCCAGGGGGGGGATATTGTATTTTTAAATTATATTGACTACCTTTCTGCTAACGTGTTCACTGTCATACGTAAATTTATTTACATAGTTATATGCTTATATATAGCTATATAATTATATTCATACAATCGTAATTATTATATCTACATAATTATTTGTAAAATAACTAGTTGAATTTATAATAAAATATAATAATTGTAATATAAACATTGCACTTTATTCTTTAATTAACAAAATTAGATTTTAACAAAAAATATATATCTGCTTAGAAAGATAAAAAAACACAAAAAAATATTTATAATTTATTATGTATTCAATGTATATAAGTATACATAAAATAATATATAATACATTAAATTACAATTATATTACTAAACGTGATGATTCAATCAAATATGAATTGTAAATTACATTTATTTTTTGAAAATGTGTTAAGAACATTTTCAACTAAATTAAAATTTTTAATTTCCTGTCTATGTATACTAACCATAAATAATCCAGATATTCTTTGCTCCGTCATTGTGGACCTTAGCAATATTTTTACTAAATGTACTAAGTGTACTAAATTATCTCACAATAGTAAATGTTGTAGGAGGTATAGCCATGATGATGCAATTTTTAATTGATGAAAAAAAGTCACAATTCTTTAGATAGTATGAAATATTACTTATCATTAATTTTAGTAGAATTTTTAGTAATATGCCAATAATCATGACACGTTTTATCTTTTTCTATAGGATTATCAATTTTATATAAATCATATATTTTTTAGGTACGTATGAAATAAAATTTGCTTAGTTTTATCACTTCTTATGGATGTAATGGAATTTCATTGATTTGTGAGAAACGAAATTCTAAAGATTTAATTAAAGATTCCAAGTATGGCAATAATAATGAAACTCTATAATATTCTTCAGACGTATCAACATTATGATTTGACCGATTTATTTGTTTGTTTGAAAATCTTGGAATTTTAATCTCAATGTCTAAATCATTAGTAATCTTTTTTTATAGTTTCAAAAATATTGTGGAAATCTGTATTGGCTTGAGTTCTATGCATCCTAAGAATTGACAATAAAGTAGTCTTGATGTGTTGATGCAATTTATTGACGACTGTCTCTAAAATTGATGAATATGTTGATATTATAATCAAATATACAATAAATTGTCTTTCGATGTAGCACATGATAATTGAAACGCTCATGATCAAGTAGCTGAATTATTATCTTTATTTACTGCTAATTCATCGAGAGCTGTTTTTATTTCTAATAAAGTTTTTATAAAATAAACGTATTAATTTACACTTTTCTGACCATCGTATTTCGGAACAAGTCTACGCCAAAGGATACTTTTTTATACGGAGTTGTCAACAATTTTAATCTAAGATCATTTCTAATGAAGTTGACATTGATATAGCAGCAATATATAGGGCATCTTCTACTTTAAAAACATCATAAGTTTGTGGTGGAACATGAAAATATGAAATGATAAATTATATAATAAATTAATATTTTATTTTTAAATATAACCAAATAATACAATACAATAACATTATAATCACAAAGTAAAAAGTGCATAGTTAATTTTAAGTCCAGTGGTTGTATTTAACTTATTTTGAAGTCCGTATGTTGAATTGTTTTTTTTAATAGAAAGCTTTGAGAACTTAAAATGTTTTTTTCAAGAAATAAAGCATTACTCGTAAAGTAATATGGTGCCTATTGTCATGTATTATTCATTACAGCATTAAGAAAAACTATTTTTACAATACCTTAATTTATTTACATGTTTATTATTTTTAAATAGGCAATAGTTCAAGATATGTACAGCATCATATACAGCGATAGTGCATAAGCTATTGCAGTGATAGGTATAGCAATGAAATACAATATTCATTATCAATGCATTATCAAAATTATCTTTTATAATACCTAAGTTCATTTTTTTAATTATCATCACCATAAGATGAATAAATAAATATTGGGAGCATCACAGATAAACTTGCTAACAGTATCATTTGCACTCAAGTAATAATAGTATTTCTATAAAACAGTACAACATTATTTAATAATTTAATTAAACTGTAATCGTTTATTTAAATCAAAACACGCATAATAAATTATTTTCAGTCCATACCTGATCTGATTGAGCATAATTAATTAAATCTTGGTTGACTAAAACACCGGCATTCTGTCTAATAGTT
This sequence comes from Pemphigus obesinymphae, assembly GCA_025469235.1. Taxonomy (NCBI): domain Eukaryota; kingdom Metazoa; phylum Arthropoda; class Insecta; order Hemiptera; family Aphididae; genus Pemphigus; species Pemphigus obesinymphae. Next base: position 25,609 of record JAIPRL010001787.1, on the reverse strand, counting down.
TTTGTTTTGGCTATACTAGTCAAATTTGTAGACACGGTGTCATTCTGTAAACATAATATTCTATTAAATTTAATTGAAATACGCATGTTTGATGTTTCATGAGTTTTTTTAATTTCTATATAACAGTACCTACAATGGTATTTTAAGAATTATTAGACTGCGATCTTTTACTTACCTATATTAAAAAACACAAAATAAATTATTTTCAGACTTCAGTCTTGACTTGATCTGGTTTAGAAGAATTAATTACATTTTGATTGATTGAATCATCTGCATTCTGTCCAATATTTTTTGTTTCGGCTATACTAGTCGAACTTGTAGGCACAGTGTTATTCTATAAGCATAAAATTGTATAAAATTAAATTGAAACTCTTATGTTTCATGATATTAAATTATATTTTAACGATTTATTCATTTGTCCTACTTCTGTAGAAAAATATGAATACAAAGTTCTAGATTTATTTCACGGTGGTTCTAGATTTTTTAGACATTGATAAAATCATTGAACTACGTGATAAAATCCATTTCTGTGATTATCTTAGCAATCTTTTGAATAAGAAGTTGGTAATAAATAAATATTTTGGTTTCGCGGTGCATGGGTGTTCAGCTGATATAAGCTCTGTCAACTGTAAATTGAAGTTATAAAATATACATTATTTAATATTTTATCGGAAATTATTAATTATGGCTATTAATGTATTTACTATAAATTATAATATTTTATGTATAATAATCATGAGAAAGCCAGAGAGGACATATCCCTCCTTGCCCCTTCTAATGGACGCCCTTGGTCATATAATAATTATACAAATATAACATGACCATATTATATATTTTGAAATGAATATAAAATATGTATGTGTCACAATAATCCAAAACCTTTTACAAACTGTGTTTTGCATAGTCAAAAATCGAGGGGTTCGTATAGGCATATTAATAGGCGTACCTATTTATATACATTATTATGTACCTACGAAAAGAAAATTAATTCTATAGACAATTTCCATCGAATTAATAAATTTCGATTTCTATTTATGGAGAAATGAAAAGCCACAGGGAATGTACGCAACAAACGGGTCGTATTGTGATAAAAAAACAAATTATATTCAATAATAGATTGCGTAATACTGTAGTTTTTGCAATGTAATAAATATTAATTACCCTATGAATTAATTATAAATGCATAATTAAGTTCTGGTTAATACAATCGGATTGAGCTCATAATAAATTTAAAATAAAATATTTTTCGAATATTTTATAATACTGAACACATGTTTTAATTTACCAGTGTTTAAAGTTAAATTGTGTAATTACCATCCGTATTGACAGTGGCGTTTAATATTTTCTTACTGCAAAGATCAGTTTAGAGATCCAGGGTATTCACTACCTCCCCATATTTAATTTACATAAAAAAAATCTGTATGTCTGTATCTAATTTGTGACAACAAGCACAAATATTTGTTTATGGTTTTTATGACTATTAACAAAATTACTTAAAAACCATATGCATACTATATACTATGTAGTCTCAATGAATTTATTGGCTATTTTACCATCAAATTTGATATCTAACTTAATATTTCAAAATTGGCGATTGTATGTTTTTCATTCAAACACCTCAATTTTATATATTACCACACTATAATCAACGTATCTGAGTTTCTTATAAATTTGTCTTCTAGTATAGGTATATATAATATAAACATACCTATTTATAATATAAATAAAAAAATGTTGAAATGTATAAAAATAAAAAGCCAGTCAATGTTTCAACTCCCAATTTCGCTCATAGGGTAGGATACTGATAGTAGATATATTAACTTACATTGTTCTATAATAAATATTTGGTGTAAACTACAAGTTTCCGGCTTTTAATTTACCAATTTATAAAAATTTTTGTTATTTTTGGTAATTATGCATATTATATATCAGTTATATAGTCGGTAACTATGATCAATTTATTTTCTAATCTTGTAACAAAATTTCGTAAATTATTTCTTTTATAAAAGGTAGTTTATCGTTATGTTTTTAAAAACTACTCGGAAAATCAAAAAAATTACCTCAATTAAGTACCTAACAACTTGAACGAATTTCCTATCAGAAATCTCTATACCAGATAACTCATCCTTTACACCTATTTCTCGAAAATATGTATACCTATATATACATACAAGAAAAGAATATAATAAAAAAAACCTCATTGTAAAATTTAATACTACATACCTCGCTACGCTTAAAATCTAAAACAATAGGCATACGAGCGTATTTCTAATATTTTTTATATTTTCTAAAAATATTTAAACGCATACATTGAATACTTAATTTAATACGATTTTCTTTTACAGGTGCCAAAATGGTAGAAAACAGCGTGTGCGAATGGTACAGTGGTCGGTCGGTGTTCATCACCGGAGGTACCGGTTACATGGGCAAAGTGCTCGTTGAAAAGTTACTCAGGGATTGTGGCGACATCAAATTCATTTACATATTGTGCCGGCCAAAACGAGGTTTCAGCCCAAATGCCAGGATTGAACAGATAAGGAAATTAGCAGTTGAGTAATTATTTTGGACTTAGTAATTTATTCACAATATAAATTAAGGATAATAATTACATTAATAAAGAACATAAATTATTGATTAGTATACGTATAGGTATATTATACACAGATCTATAGATAGGTAGGTACGTATACTATTCATTATTATTTTGACACATGAAAATATTTAATTTTTAATAATTATAGGTACCTATTATATTATAATAATAATAATATACGTGAATCAGCACCAATTCGAATCGTATCCTAGAAATTTAAAATAGTTAGTGAATAAATATATATAAAAAAAAAATTGCGAAGAATAAAAAGCAATTATTGACTGTAGTCAATAATAGCGGGAGTCCGTGCCCCTCCGCAGACACTTGTTGGTAAAGCATATTGTGACATATACTGACTACTTTTTAAGTTTAATATGAGATATTGTGACCTATACTGTTAATGGAATTTCATATATTGTATAATACATACATTTTTTAACTTCGCTAGTTTGAAATTAAAATGGTTTTAAATTAAATTTTCATACTACTTGAAATATACATTTTAGGTGAAAAACTACATTTATAAGTTATTAATGAAAAAAAAAAAAAATATATATATATATATATATAGAGAATTAAAAGGTTTTAAATTTAATTTTAAAATCATTTTTCTGAACAATTTCAAAACAACACAATAAAATCGTTCCATCTTCAAAATCATTTTATCGATCCAATCACTTAGGTGTTAACATACACACTTTAATTTTGAAAAAATAATAGAACTAATGAAGAGATGCTATTCTTTGTTATTTATTGGTAGAGTAACTTTTACCATTTTGTATTGTTTTATGTTATAGATAGACAGTGATTAAAGTGGAGTACGCAGGGGGACTCAATCCCCTTACTTCTGCCGGTGGTTAAAAAGCGTCCCCTATAACAATTTCTCCGTAAGGTACGCCAGACGCTCAAATTATAACCAAATATAATATAATTCAGAATTCTTTTGAAATTAAACCGTATAGTTTTTACTTTTTTTTTTGTCAAATATATTATTTTAGTTTTATCAAATATTATTTAATAAAAATCACGAACTAAGATAGAATCTTAAGCCGGTTCCACACAACTGGTATATTTGTAGCCAACATACACCACTCATGTTACTTTAAACTTACTTATTTTACTTTAAAACACGTATATGTATACTGTATACTGTATGATGAATTTTTATGAATTTCTTGTTCCCTAACAACACAACTATACGGATAAATTATTATTTTTATGTTTCTAGTGGTTTCCAAAAAATAAGTATTAAGTTTTTTCCACTTTATTGAGTTTAAATTTTATTTTATAAAAATTGCATTGTTAGTACTTTAAAGAGGTTATTTTTCGATTTTCCCAGTAGCTTTCTTAAGCATAAAGGAAAAATATTAAAAATAATAGAAAATTGTTAGAAATTGGAAAATAATATTACACCGAATTCGTTCAGAATATTTTTTTTCAAATATTTTTTTTATCATTCTTTTAAAAATATTTTCTATCAAAGTAATAATGATTACATAGGTACTATCTTATCCGAAGAATGAAGTTTGACCCTAGCGTACCCTAAAGTTACGCCACTGTGGATAGGCCACTCAATAACAGTCGATATACTCAATATTATATCGTGCTATAATGTATCGCGAGAAATAATAAATAATGTTAGATCTAGTATTTTATCAATACCTGACCACGTATATATTGAACGTTACAAATTGATTATAATATTTATTATTTTTGTAGATACCTATGATTGGATAACCGGATTGATATTATATAACGTAAACATGTAAACATTATATATATATTGATTTTTTTTGTATTTATCCTGATAACTAATGTGAATGTTGTACGAAAGCTATACGAAATAGTGATGAACATAATATTATTGTACCTATAGTGAAACTTCTATATTCAACGAAATATTTTTAACGACCTTCGAGTATTTAAATGTAAAATTCTATCTCCATATAATCATAAATTAGTAAATATAATATAATGGTATCTACACGTAAAGGTTGGCGAGTTAATGAAAAAAAGTGAACTCAATTATGTTAAGTAAAATGATTATACTAAAAGTACTCGGTTAGAGTTAAAGAAAATTAACGAAAAAACGTTAACTCGTTAACTTTAAAGTATGAAAAATAAATACTTACGGTTAAAAAAATAAATATTTTTGTTTTCAATTAGAAAAGTTTCTATCCTACCATAGGCTTATCCATGACTAAATATCTAGATATGACAACAATATTCACGTTTCCGTCTAGTTGTGCCATTCGTGGGATAAAAACAGAAATTGTGACGTCAACTTCCGAGATTTTTTTAAACGTAGACAAACGAGTGTATATCTCGTATATATCTATATATTATTAATTTCATCAGCGGAGGACGACATAGTACACATGCGCAGTTGAAATCGCTGAAATACCTAGATATTTAGCCATGGGCTTATCTATATTATAATTAGGTAATATATTTTGATATTAATGCGTTGTTTTTGACCCTGCAGAGCTATTTCCACTTTGTCACCATTATATGTGAATATATATATATTTATATATTATACCTAATATGCACAGGTCGAGTGAACGTTTTTGAAGATTGTCAATATAAACGATCGATTATTGTAATAAAGTCGAAGAACCCAATATTATACTCGTTATATAGTGTTCGGAATTCTGGAAAAAAATCATTATCGATTTCATCCGTTATGCCTTATAAGTAATATTATTGACAGCGGTTAATTACTCCAATACGTAGTGTTCACTCTGCCCCACATCGTTCTACATAGCATAACAACCGACAATAGGTCATAAGTAAAAGTGACCGGACGCGTGTAACTAGTGAATTTTGTTTTTTCAAGGTTTTCGACCGCGTGCGCACCGAATTTCCGGAAAGATTGAAGAAAATGAAAGCGATGGAAGGTGACCTGGGCATGCCCGGTCTGGGGCTGAGCGACGATAACAAGGCGATTCTGATTAATGACGTGTCTATCATCTTTAACGGAGCGGCGTCGTTGCGTTTGGAAGCCGGACTGAAAGATGCTATCAAACACAATACGACGGGTACAAAACACGTATTGGATTTGGCTGTTGAAATGAAAAACTTGGTGGTAAAAAAATTTTGCTCATTATTATTTTATTATTGGGCAAAGTTAAGCCCAGTTGGCAATTGGTTGGTCGGTATAAAAATCGATATACCTTTTTTTTTTTTACTTATTAGCTCATTTTGGAGAAAATAAGTCCCCGGACATATTCAAGTTAATCGGAAACTTGACAGGGTGTAGGAAAATACCCAACGTATTGTTGTCTCTTATAATATCTAATATTATTTAATAGTATTTAATATTTAATATTATATTATAATTATTTTATTGTCTTATTTAATATTTTCATCGCTTTTTATTGTTAATTTCGACATTTTCACCTAAAAGACCAATAAGTGGGATAAAATTGTGGAACACTGGAAAGTTGGATTTCAAATCTGAACACAGATTTTAATTTGTCAACCTGTCTTCTGTGGTTCGATCGGGGTATTTTTCTTTATTATAACAGATTTAAAAATAATCAATATTTAAAAATTGCAATTTTTAATGATAAATAACATGGCCAACAAAAAAAAAAAAAAAAAAAACGTTTCAATCGATCCCTAAAATAGAAACTGACGAATTCAAAATACTTTTCAAGATTTCAATCCGATTATTCAAAGTCCCACTATTGTTTCCCACTTTTAGATCAATAAAATTTTACGTTAGAGTTGAGGCCCCTTAATATAATTATATTATACGATTTTCATTAACTCATGTATATAGATATATATAGTCATGTTTATTATTTATATATAGTTCATTAAGTTTTCAGTTTTCAAAATAACAAGTGTAATTTTTGTATTTACTGTTCTGAGGGGAATAGTCGTATACATTTTATAAACCATAAAAACTCGTTTTAATTTTTTTAAGTGAGTGTATTTGGTTTTTTTGTGTGGGTTTTCTAAAGTGGAAAGTTCAAAAAAACATAAAATACATATGGTGTTGAAATTTTTAATTAAATTAGGTTATATTGGTTATTTTCATCTTCCAATTAGTTTTACACAGGTATAAGAGAATACATTGTAAAATGTACCTATTTAAATAGCTTTCTTAATTGAAATGAAAGCAATGGAATATTTTCTGAAATAAAAACCTAAAAAATAAATTAAAATAAAATTGTATTATATACAAAGGAAAAATCCATACGAAAAGGTCGTCAGGTCTGTAGTAGGTACTTGTTTTATACTCATAAGTATTTTATAGGTTTTTTTTTTATTTTAATTTAGCGAAAAGTTATTTTTTTAATAATTGAGAAATTTAAACAACATAAAAATTAAATATTTAACAAATTATAAATATACTAATTGTTTGTAAATCAATATTATAATAATACTACAGTTGCTACTCGGTAATTAAATAATATTTAAACTTCGTATTACGTAACTTCTAAATTACATTTTATATATTCGTTCTATCTAACCTAGTAGTAACCCCACATGGTAATTTCAACGTTCTAATTTTTAATATTTCTATTTTTTTTTTCAAGATAGCTGCAGGTCTCACTACAGTTTAATATTTTTTTTTCAATTTTATTCTCTAGTTTTTTTAAGGGTCAATATTTGTAATTTGAAAATACCATCACATACGGAGTTTGGATTTTATTAATTGTAAGGTCGTTTTTAAAATACAACATTGATTCAAATTTCAAATAAAGATTCAACATTTTTATAACGATTACCAGAGTACTTTTAGGTAGGCCTGTGTTTTTTTTTATTTTTTTCGGAAACAATAATTGAATTAATTGAAATGTTAAGTAACATATCATAATATTTTATGTAACAAATCAGTATAATAACCATAACCATAATAAAATGGTTGACCATTTGTCCATACACATTAGTCATTTATTACACATAATCTAACAAGATGTCGAAATTCTATTACACAGTATATTATATAACACCAAGGCCTAATCTGAGAGAGGGTCTATGGGCCTTCTCCAAAATGTTTTCAACATTTGATATATTTTGTAGGTAAGCAAACGTTAGGTGGCATTTAGCGTCAATATCAATATTTTTAATCATAACCGATCTATTAGTGAACTATAACACTTTAAAAAAATATATACTTACCTACGTAGATTGATAAATACAATATTAAAGTTGTCAAAACAATCATATAGATGCAATAATGGATGTTGGTAGGTATACGGAAAAACATTGATACAGGTTTAAAAAGTATCACCAAAGATAAAATTATAAAAAAATTTTATTTTGCTAAAAACAAGTAATCATCATTTTATTAAAAAATATGTATATAAACCTAACTATACTTAAATATAATTTTTAATGCGGTTCTCCGTGACGAATTTTATACATAGATGAAAAATCCAATTGTTGTCTATCATTGATTGAATTTTCCACGTATATCGTAAATATTTTTAAAACGGCCAGTTGAAAAACTCCAGACGAAGACTTCTTAATTTTTTAATATAAATTCCTTAAAATAGTTTTATTAAATTGAAAACGATTAAATATGAGTCCACCAAATTTTAAAATGTTGAATATAAAAATTGAAAAATCTAAACAATTTGATTATAAGTTATAATTTGTTGATAAATTAAAATCTCTTTTCAAAATTCATAAATCCGATAAACCACTATATGATAGAGAAAATAAAAATTCAGTATAATATACTAAAATTATAAAATATATTTTGGACCCCCTCCAAAAATAAAATCTAAATATGGACAATTAATGCATAACATAATATGTTATACCTATACAGAATTAGTGAAATGCCGAAAGTACTTTGGTTTTTCAATTTGATTTGAATGAAAAGATTATTAATTATTTTAATCTCACTTGTTCTGTAAGTTATAATAATGTATTTGTTTTAGTCGTTCGTCCACTTGTCCACGGCTTTCTGTCATTGTGAATACGATACACTCGATGAGACGATTTATCCATCTCCAGCCAATCCGGAAGACGTAATGCGTGCTGTCGAATGGATGGATGATTATACACTAGAACTTATCACCCCTAGGTACCTATAACATATATATGCAGTAACAATAATTATTATAGGAACAAAAAATGTATAGAAATAAAAATGTTTTTTTTTTTTCAAATTTTACAATGGAAATAATTATATCTTGATTTCATCAAGGTTGTTGGCATTTTTACGCGTGTTATTATAATATCATATTCTTTAAATCCTCAGATATTGGCTCTAGGTCTAGTCAAATAATTATATGCAGTGAAAAAATAAATAGCATAATAACAGATAATTATTGTTATCTATATGCACACGACTAAATGTATTAAATTTTTTATATAAATCATTTTCAATTCCAGATTACTCGGGCCCCATCCAAACTGTTACACGTACTCGAAAAGATTGGCGGAATCGTTAGTAAGCGAATATGGTAACCGGGTACCGATATCCGTAGCCCGTCCATCAATCGGTAAGCACAATCGATGTAGTTGTATAAGATTGAAAAATATATTTTTTTTAAATCAATTTAAAATACAATTTTTATTTTATTTTTCATCACACAGTGACGCCGTCATTCAAAGAACCCGTTCCCGGATGGGTCGACAGTCTGAACGGGCCAGTAGGAGTAATCGTGGCCGCCGGAAAAGGAGTGATACGTTCCTTGTTGTGTAGTCCTGATTACGAGGCAGAAGTCGTGCCTGTGGACATAGCGATCAACGCTTTGATTTTAATTGCTTTTAAGAGAGCGACGAACGAGTAATTATTATTTTATATTTTGAAACCAATATAAAAAAATAAAAAATGCTTTTCTAAACAATTTGAAAATACAGAGTTCTTTCGGTTCTGAGTTCGTGTATTGAGTAGAGTAAAAAATAATACTATATAGGCAATATTAGCCACAGGCCATTCATCGCTCGCCCCAAGCATATCTATTATCAATATTCTTCACTAAATTTTCACCAGTGTATGAGAAATATAAATAATTTACACATTTTTTAAATCCCTGAATTAATTGAATACAAAAAAAATAGTCTAAGTCAAAGTCAAGTTTATGTTTGAGGTTATTTAAATTTTTTGTTGACTCCGTTAGGTTAATGGTTTAATATAGTGATGAAAATAAATAAACATTTTAAAATGTTAATTTGATAATCAGGAATTACCCGTACCGCCAAAAATATTAAACCGTGTAGCCCGTTTTCGACAAAGAAAAAAAAGGTTTATTTTCTTTTTAATCTGTTTACGCCAAATATATCTGAACATTTTTTTCCTATATACCTATTATATATTATATAGAAACTAATATAATTTACTACTTGTACAAATCGCCCTAATTACTTCCACAACGATGAGGTAAAATTGTTATTAAATTTGGGATTTTCACTCTGATCTAACAAATCTTGTTTGATAAAGTTATATTGTAAGATTTGTTGCAAATTAATGTATTGTTAATGTTAAAATGAACTAAAAATTATATTATAGTTTCCTATATGTGAAAAAAAATGATATTTGACTTAAATGGTTTAAAAAACACCTTATTATTTTGACGCAAACTGGTCATGCCCACATAATTTACTTTAAAGACTTTGATATCTTCTAGAAACTATGAACAATACTTATTTATTATAAACACAAAACATAAACCTACCAAATAAATTTTCTAAAAATGTGAAATATTATAGATATTGCATATATTGCTGTTGGCCTAATTTAACTTAATACTTAGTTTAAATATTTCTGTATAAAATTAACATAAATATAACTCATCAGTTATATTATACTGCATCATATAAAAAAGTATTATTTGAATGCGATTATTTGTCATTGCTTTTAAATCCAAAATTACAAATATACTATCCTGTTTGAGAATTAGGGATGACGGATAAATTTCATTATTTGTATCTAGATGGCTCTTTTCTTTATAAATATTATCTTATATTATATATTAATATCAAATATAAAATAAGAATATATTATATTATTATTTGTCACTAATTCGTTTTTATTATTATTTAAATTTTTAAAAAAAATAAAATTTTAAATATTATTGAAATTATTAGAAACATATCTGTCGACATGGTACCGTGTTATAATATATCCAAAGGAGACATTGTCCACATGACTTGGGGCGAAGTTCTGCGCAAAGGAAAACGATACGGATATGAGTACCCATTCGATGCCGGTCTCTGGTATCCCAATGGATCGATAAGGACCAACAAATTGATCCATTACTTCATTGTATTCTGGCTGCAGATAGTGCCGGCTTATTTTATCGACGGCATCATGGTTTTGGCCAGACAGAAAACTTTGTAAGTATATTATGTTTTATTTTATTTTTTTAAGTTTGATTTGAAAGTTATAAAATAACGTAATATTTCAAACGTTAAAATAGTGAAAAAACTAAAAATGGTATTGAAATAAAATATCTATATTAAGTAAATTTCAATCAACAATACGTTAATTAATTAATAAATTAATTATTAATTAATGTAATCTGTTATAAATCTATTAAAATAAAGTTATATTTATCAATTTAAAAAAATTACACGAGGCCTAATCTGAATATTATTATTAACCTAAATGATTATTAAATATTATTAACCCCGGGTGCAGGTCATCGAATTTGTCGTGTAGACATACGTACCTTGTTTTTTTTTTTTTTTTTTTTATTACATCGTTTTATTTTCAGTATGGTTCGAGTACAGAAAAGGATAGCTGTCGGTATGGAAGTACTGCAATATTTCACCATGCGTGGCTGGAATTTCAAAATCGAAAACAGCAAAGCTCTGATAGACGACTTGAGCGAATCGGACAAAAACACATTTTTCATTCAGAACGTCAACATCGACGTTGAAAAGTATATGATTCAAGTGTTACTAGGCGCTCGTCAGTATTGCATGAAAGAACCACTGACGAATATGGATCGGGCCAGATACCATCTGAAATTGTAAGATATAGTCTACTTATATCATAATGGGTTAACTTAACTAATTCATGTTTATACGTATAGTAAAATATGTGATTAACGATATTATAGTTATCAACCAGCTCTAATGATTAATATCAACTTGAAAATAATGAGGATGAAACAAAAAACAAATACTAAGATAGATAATCAATCAATAAATTAAAAAATATATATATAACTATAGAGTTTTTACATTTTAAACGGTTATATCTCGATCGCTTTTGTAGTTCATGACTAGGATACAGCCATGATATTTTAAAAAGTTTTGTATAATAAACACCAAATTTAAACCATTTAAATCACTTTGGTGAGATATTATATAAAAAATGGTATTACATAATTTGTGATATCACTCACTGATAAGATGGTCCATTTTAGTAAGTTCTGCCAAAAAATAGATTAACTACAAAATTTGTGATCTCACTAACCATTAAGGAGGTACAGACACAGAGATGGTGTAAAATAGTGCATTTACAAGTTTACGTAGATATATATATATATATATATAGAACACTATTATCCACTGTGAGAGATTTGAAAACGGCTCGATTCTGAACTCGTATATGCAAATCAAAAATTAAAATAAACGAAAATAACCGCCAACTGCGCATTCCTGCGTCGTTAAATATACCTATAAACGACAATGTTTGTGATGTTTTCAGGCTCTATTGGTTGAATATGGTCGCACAAGTTTTGTTCGTATTTCTACTGCTGTGGCTGTTCAAGGGCTCGTTCAGTTCGTTGAAGTATTTGTTGGATTCGACCACGAGTTCGTTTACAAACGTGCCGATCATTGGATCGTTAATTTCAGAGTGATAACGCCTTTACCTATATTACATATACGAGTATAATATAATACACCTATATATATATATATATATATATATATACACATTATACGTTTTAATCGAATTTGTTATCGTGGAAGGGCATACACACACATAAATACAAAAAAAAAAACACACACACACACGCACTCACGTGTGTTTTTTTATTTTTAATATAAATGTTTTCCTTTTTTTTTTTTCGTTTCTTTTTTTAATGTTTGTTTTTATTTTTATTTTATATTATAATTTTTACCTATACCTACCTAGTACAGTAGTACCTATATATATATATACTGTTACTGCTCGCGTGTCTGATCGTGGTGAAAATGTTATCGAGACGTCAAGGATTTAATTATATTTTTATACCTTGTTATATTATATAGTATACAAATACCTATAATATATCATATGAAATTAATTATTACGATGTAATATATGGTCTGTTATAATTATTACTACACTGTGTTCCTATCTATTTACCTATACATCTGGTAATCGATTGCATTCAAAGGGTAAAAATCAATTTTAATTTATTGATCTATTTGTTCGTTTTTTACGTAATAATAAATATATAAATAACATTATGCAATTTATACATATTTTAAAGTACGTATTGGTTTTAAATTTGTTTTTTTTTTTTTGAACAAAACACTGATTTTTTTTAGTAAATTTTTTGTGTACTGGCAAATTTATATATACCTTATTTAATTGAAAATACGAAAATATGTCTATATATATATAGCGTGGTTCAACCCTATTTTTAGATAAAAAAAAAAAAAAAAGAATAGTGACAATTTGATTATGTTGTAAAAATTTGTATGCACAATTATTTAAAAAATCATTTAGAAAATAGGTATTTTTACATAGGTATATATGAGTTAGGTACTGAGAAAATGGTCAATAAAAAATTTTTTTTAATTTTCCGGATATCCAAAAAAATTATGCTTAAATATATAAAATTCTTTAATTACTCTGTTATCCCTAATATCTTAATGCATTTATATACAAAAAACTCTAATAATAATTAAATTAATTGATATTAATTATAGTATATTTTATATTTCTTGAATTATTGATTTTAATAAAACATTTAAAAAATTAGGAAAAACAAGTTTTGAAATTTCGTAATGTTTTATATAGATGAAAATGAGTTTATCATTTATCTTTATTAAAACGAACCTTTCTGGTTCATCCCTTATCTTTATCTAGATAATTTGATTCATGTAATATTTTAACTTTAAAATAAGGATAAGTTTTCTGGATAAGTTTTTTGTTATCTATTTCCAACACTGGTAGTGGATGTATTGCTTTAATACTAATACTTTTAACAATAAATCGTTTCTTTCAATAAAACGATTCTGAACGTAGCTCAATATTATTTACCGATTTATAGCAATTTATTTTTATTTTCTATAGTTTTATTAATACATTTTTAATTAAAAAAGTTTAAATGTAATTATAATTCATATTTTGCATAAAAAAAACAAATCAAATTTCATAATGTTATAAAAAATTATCGAAAAGTAATAAAAAAGTTTTGAAACTTTTACCACATCAATATAAGTTTAGGTATTATATTATATATTGCTATTGTGCTATAATCAATATTTGGTGTATATTTTAAGTTTTTAATAATATAATTTTCTAATTTATAACAACTTTCAGTGATATCTGAAGTACTTTTAGGTACTTTGTAGTAAGTAAAAAACTACAAACTAGAATGGATTTGTTATCCACACATAATAAAGGTTTTTTACAGGAAAAATTCTACTCAATTCCTTCTACTCTAAAAAACGTATACCTACATACCTAAATAAAAAAAAAAATATATATATATATATATAAATATGAGTCTGTAAACATGACAAGTTTATTTGTTATTTTCTAAATATTATCAAATTTTTTCGACAATTTTCAGTACATTTTCATTACGCTTAAGGTGAAACTTCTCTAAAAACCAATAAAATATGACCTCTTTAAAGTATAGGTTGGTTTAGGTAGGTATCAATTAAAATAAATTTCCTACCAGAAAGCCCAATATATAGCCCAAAACCCCTATATATTCGACACTTTCTACCCAAAAAGGCGTATAAATTTCAAAAAATGTATAAATTAATGAAATGATCATTATAATATTTTTTTTTAGCGATTTAAAAAAAGAAGAAAAGAGGAAAAAAAAATCATAAAACACAGAACAATATTACGTACGTAGGTAGAGAATATTTTTAATGTCGATTAATGTAATCAGAGTTTTTAGAAATTAATGATTTTTACGAGAAATGAGTTTTTATAAACAGCCGCAAATAGGTAGTGAATTTTAATGGGGGAAGAGAGGACATCCTATAATCAAAAATTATTTTGAAGAAACTATTTATGGAGGGGGGGGGCGTGTGTGTTTCGAAAATACCGACAAAATACATTTTTGAAACGTAAATAAGCAAAAAAAAAAAAAGTCATTAACTTTTTTCTCGAATTTCGCCAACTATAATATTGTTGTGTAACAAAAGTTACATTAATACGATAATAAATCTGGGGAGGGGCTTGAATCTCATCAGAGGAGCCTAGCCCCCCTATAGCTCCACACTATTTGCGCCTACATGCACCTAGCCCAAATATAATAACGCAATTAAGAGAAAAACTTCGATCTTAAAATAATATATATTTTTTTCTATTGGCTACCTGTACCTATAGGTATATTGGCTCGGTATAGGAGATATTATATTAGTATGAAAAAAAAAAATAAATAATGCTCGTGGGCACTCTGTATAATATATTATTATATCATAGCACAGCGGTAACGAAACACAGACAAAAAATCCCTCTGTTAAAATACCATCGAAAGCAATTCGTATTATTGTTATTGTATTGTTTTCTATGTATTATATTCCAACTAATGTAACCGGTTTCTCTTCATCGGTAATATTATTGACTGACTTTACACCAATCATTATACACGATACGATATTATCTCGTCGGTGAGCAAGCAATATCACGTAGGTAAAAAAAAATAAAAAATAAAATTGTCAAAAACAAAAGTTACAAAAGTTTAAAATTTTATCAGTAACGATGTTTGTTGTTTTTTCAAGCCGATCGATGTGGATTATTAAAATCTACAAGAACTCGCAATATAAAAAATAAAAAAAAAATGTGAAAATTGACTTATTCAAACCTTACAGAGTTACCGTTATAGTTTCTATAAATAGCAGACTTGGTTAGTATTCCGAATTTTTGTGAAATACTTTCTTTTTATTTTTTTTTCCTGCATTTAATACAGTATTCCGAACAGAGCCATAGCAAGGGCTTGGTGAAACTGGCCCAGGCCAAGAGCACAACAGAAAAGGAGGCGGAAAAATCGAAACTCAGTAATATCTAGCAACTCCAAAAAATTGATATGACTCTTTTCCTTATTGCCACCAATTCAGGGGCGGTTCTTTGCCAAGGGCGCTATCGAATCTTGCTACGGCTCTGATTCCGAACACTTTATTAAGGTTCAATCGCATTTTTAAAAATAATATCATTATTTTGCCGTCGATTCAAATTGTATGCGTTTATATATATATACCACCTACCTATATACCTATACATAGTATTTTATAGTAGGTAATAATAATATTCGTGAGGGGTCGTGCAATATGAAATCGACGACTTGTGCGTAATAGTGAAGACTTACAAAAATTTGTTCTCGTTTCGCTCGAAATATTTCGTTCTAACTTTATGTTACTGGAATTCAATCGTATATTTTAATATACATTTACCATCGTATAGTATAACTATTACGAGACTGTGAGCGTATTATCAGCGTATCTCGTGACAATATCTCAAGTATACGTGTCAATCTCAGTATATAAAGATTATTGGCGATAAACTTTTCCAGTATATTGGCCACCGACGATTGTTGGTCGGCCAATAAATTCGTAGAATGCACGCGGTAACAATAAGGCATAAATCGAGCCATTCGAGAATCGCTGTTTTGACGTCATATAACCCCACTCGGTGCACTAAAACGTTAATGCCATCCACACGTTTTTGGCGAGCCATACTGTAATTCTTCGTTTTAGGTTTTCAACTACAAATTTAAACATCTTATATCACTGTTCTTCGTAGACCGTATACAGTTACTAATATTTTAGTTACGCAATGGCTAATTTTTCTGATTTTCCGTAGTGCACATTTTTTTATTTGTACTCAATTACCAACGACTGTGGGGGAAAACGGTGCACTTACAATTATAGGTACTATATCTTATAATATACTTATGCTTAGACATTTATTTCATGTATTTATGTGCTTGGCACACGAAGAACCTAGGATACTATTGTTCAAAATGGCTCCCAATAATGTACACTCAAATATTTTATTTTTGTATAAAATCGGCGTATAGTATACCAATTGAAATGCAAGTCGGGCTGTTTCTAAGATGTTGAATATAGGCAATATCTACATAAATTTCTGTAATATCTATACATAATTACTTTTTAACCAAAAAAAAAATAAAAAATGCTTTCATATAGCGACGAAATTGTGAAACTTTGGCCGATCCGATTTCAATTCTGTAAAAAACTTAAGTTTGTTTGACATCTTTTCTAGGTTTTAATGGAGGCTTTTTTTGAATTATGAATTTCAGCCTTGGATATTATAAAATTATAAAATCTTCCAACTCGCGAGTCATGATGGCAACGGTATTATGATTAGGTTTTCAGATTCTAACTACTAGGTAGTTATAAATAAAAGTAATACGATTTTCAGATTGTCACTTTGAACAGGTATATATCGAGGGTCTAGGATTAAAGAAACGTATCAACCAAAAGCAAATTTTCAGGAGAGCCAAATTATTTTTTTTTTTAATGTCATTACTAATTTAAAAAGAGTATTTCATTATATTTTTCAATATTCGTGATAAATCATAAATTTATAACTAGTATATGTCTACATTTTTACTAAAAGCGATTAATTTTTCGTTACAATTTCTATTATAATTTTAAAAAAAAATTAATTAAATTTCCGTTAATACGTTCCTTTCATCCTAGACCCTCGATATTTTAATCTATATGTTACTAACCGAAGTTTATTTGTACGAAACATAATTTTGTTTCGTTGTCAGCAGACCGTTGTGCTTTGTGGTTGTGCGGTACTGCTGTTTTATCTTGCGCGTTATATTTTTCTAATTAACAAAAATATGTCTGTAGTAGTTTGTTATATCTGTAATATTTAAATCGCTGAACTGGATATTCCAGTCAAGTGTGATAGTTGTACTCTATCATCATTCTAAATGTACGAGACTTTCTGCAAGTGAAGTTAAGTGTCTTTCCTTAAAAAATAGGTCTCTTAAATGTTTTTGTAATGGCTGTGATCAAGGGCTTAAAGAACTACCAGAGTTAAAGTTGTTAATAAAAAAATTATTAGCCGAAGTGGAAAATTTAAAAATTATGAATTCAGGTAATACGTCTGTGCATCATTCAAGTGAATTTATTTTTAACGAAATTAATGAACGTAACCAAAGTGCTAATAATTTAATGTACTATAATATTGAAGAATGCAATTCTAATCGGTCAGATGATCGTATCGCATTTGATCTTTTACAAATAAATAACGTAATCAAAGCTATAATGGTTTGACACGTCTATTGTTCCGATTAAAGTTATTCGTATTGGTCGAATTCAAGCTGGGAAATTACGTCCAATTAAAGTTATTTTTGCTTCAAAATCTGATGTATTTGATATTATCAAGAATAAATGTAAGTTATTACATTGTAATGCTCCTCTAGCATGGATTAATATAAGTACCGATCGGACTCTGTACCAAAGGGAGACTATGAAGAAACTACGTGAGGAGTTAAATCTACGGACTTCGATGGGCGAAATAGATTTAACGATAAAGTTCTTCAAAGGTGTCCCGAAAATTGTGAAAAGGTCAGAAACTTTCTCTATTCAATCTCAGTCTCATTCTCAAAATTTTTTAAACTAAATGTTTTATATCAAAATGTAAGGGGACTTCAATTTTTTCGTAATTCTGTTAATAATTTAAACTGTGATTTATTATTCTTATCCGAAACTCGGTTAAATGATAATATTAATGATCTAGAACTTGGATTTGTTAATTTCAACAGTTTTAGAGCGGATAGAATTGGTACCTACTCACATTAGTAGAGGCGGTGGAGTCTTATTAGCCATCAGAAATAACTTTGAATATAAACGTATTGTTATTGATAATATTTGTGGTGTTAATCAATTATTTGTATTGATTAATTATAATAATGTGAAATTATTGTTAAGCTGTGTTTATATTCCTCCTAATACCCATAAAAATATATATATTAAACATTGTGAGTGGGTCGAAAGTATTATTATTGATCATTCTTTAGTTAATGTACTTATTTTTGGTGACTTTAATGTACCTGGTTTTTCTTCTACTGATTATACCCTAATTAATGATCCTAATTCTAATGTAATAATCAGTTCATTTATTAATTATCTGAATTTAAAACAAGTTAATAATATTTTTAATTTTCGTAATGATATCTTGGATTTAATTTTAACTAATAATTACGTTGATTGTATACGTTTGGGCTGTTCACTTACGCCGTTAATTGATTCTTATCACCCGCCTTTAGATTTTATTCTCTCCATTACCACACATAAATTACTTTCGGAAACTTCAAGTCCAGTGTATATAATTTTAATGAGTGTAACTTGAACGATGTCATATTATTTTTGAATAGCGTTGATCTGATGTCTAATTTAATTAATCTTAATGTCGATTTGGCGGTTCTTAAACTAAATAAAATTCTAAACCATACATTTAATATATTATTTGTTCCTAAAATTAAATTAAATAATTATAATTCACGTAGTATATATTGGTCCAATCCTATATTGAGAAATTTAATTAAATTAAAAAAACAGGCACATAAAAAATATAAACTTTCTAATTCTCATACGGATTACAAAATTTTTTTCTAATTTACGAAGTAACTATAAAAAAATGTATTCTCAAATTCGTGTAAATCATTTGTTAAAAATTGAAAACAATATTAATATTAAACCCAAAATCGTTCTGGAATTATATTATTTCTTTGAGATCTAATCGTTCTTATATTCCCCTTTCAGTGTTTTTGGACCATATTTCTGCTAATAATATGGATGATACTATGAAGTTATTTGCTAAATATTTTTCTTCACTATATACAAATAATAATATAGACAATGATAGTTATGAGTTTTTAAATAATAATAAAATAATCAGTTACATGACATTAATTTAAATTCAATTATTATTTATGAACACGAAATTTTAGATTTTCTTTCTTCACTTAAGGATAATGCAAGTATTGAGCCTGATGGTATTCGTCCAATTTTTCTAAGAATGTGCCGTCAAACTAATGCTAAGCCATTACAATATTTATTTAATTTGTCTCTATCCAACGGAACTTTTTCTCTTTGCTGGAAAAAGTCTTTTATTTCTCCCGGACATAAATCAGGTGATAAACAAAATGTGAAAAACTATAGGCCAATCTCTAAATTGTCATTTTTGCCAAAAATGTTTGAAGCTATTATCTCAAAAAAATTATCTAATTTGTTATGTAATAATATAAGCCTCTCTCAACATGAATTTGTACCAAAACATTCAATTCAAACAAATTTATTATTATATCATAATTATCTTGTTAAAGCTCTTGATCATGGTTCTCAAGTAGATACTATTTACACAGATTTTCAAAAGGCGTTTGATAAGGTAAATCATAAATTATTATTTTATAAATTAAAAATCATGGTATTGGTGGGAACTTTTTAAAATGGTTAGTTTCTTATCTTTCTTTTCGTACTCAAGTAGTTAAAATTATGTTTCATGTTTCTGATGAATATCCTGTCTTGTCAGGAGTTCCTCAGGGTAGCTATTTAGGTCCATTGCTATTTTTAATATTTATTAATGATCTTCCACTAGTCTTTGATAGTTCTATACAAATTTATTATTTGCTGATGATGCGAAGATTTTCTGTACAGTTCATTCTTTAAATGATTCTATATCTCATCAGTTTATTCTTAATAAATTTGTTTTATGGTGTAAAATAAATTTATTACCGTTAAATATAGATAAATGTCGTATTATATCGTTTACTCGAAATAAAAATCCAATTATCTTTAATTATCAGATTGATTTTATTTCTCTTATCAGAGTAAATTTAATCAAAGATCTAGGGATATATTTAGAAAGTGATCTTTCTTTTAAATATAATCATGAGATGATTATTAATAAATCGTTTAAGATGTTAGGCTTCATAAATAGAAATACTAAAGATTTTAGAAATCCATTGTGTTAAAAAACCTTATATACCTCTTTAGTTCGATCTAATCTTGGTTTTGACTCCGTAATTTGGTCTTGCAAATATTTGACATACATAAATAATATAGAAAATGTTCAATACAAATTTTTAAAAAGAATTTAGCTCATGTCAAATATTTCTTTATCAAGGGACTCCTTCCATCTAACTCTAGATTATATTGGCCTTGTTCCCCTTTCTCTTAGACGCAAAGTAACTGATTTATTGTTTGTTTTTGATTTTATTAATTATAATATTACATGTCTTGAGCTATTATCTGAAATTGGTATTGGAATTCCATATCAATATACACGTAATTCCGATTTATTTTTAGTTCCTAATTACAAAACTAATAGTGGTATAAATTCTTTTCTCTCTAGTGCGTTAATTTTAGCCAATAAAATATCTATTAATTTGGATATTTTTGTTCTTTCTTGTAATTGTTTTAAAACAAAATCAATGTTATTACTAAAAGATATTCATTAATTAAGAATAAGAAAAAGATAAATAGTTTAGGAATATTATTAATAATAGAAAAAAATTAAAATGTAATATAAATAACTTTGTTTTAGTTTTTTATTTTGTTATTATTATTATTATTATTATAATTTTTTATTATTTTTCCATAATTTGTATTTTATTCGTCTGAAATGTTTTTACTGCTTTGTTTATTTTTATCTTAATTCTTTTCCTATTTGATTACAACTATTTTTATTGTATTGTTTTTTGTTTTGTTATATAGTTATTAGTTTATATTTGTTTAATTATATTCTTTGTAAAAGAGCAGATGCCCGTTAATTCATAATATAAATAAATAAATAAATAATATTGTGCGGGTATTTATATATATATATATATATATCGATGGATCGCTTCTTTTTTTTTAAAAAAAATCAAAATTTTAAATTAAAATGGTCATTTGACAAGTCTTGTACCTTGAAAACGGTCACTAGTACACAAAAAATGTATTTAACCTTTTTTATAGATAATTATCTTTTCTATACATTTTATTTGAAATTTTTTGTCATAAGACTAATATAAAACGAGATAATCTTTCAAAGATAATTTTTTTTACCTTTGACATAAAAAAAAGCCTTTGTTCCGGACTTTATATCGATGGCGTTTTTTTTTTTTTTTGTTAATCAGTGCCACAAGACGAAACATTCTGTAAAGTTTCAAAAATGTATTTGTTTTTGTAAGTTCAAACCCCCCATTGACTGGACTATTAATACAAAATTGAATTCTTTATTAAATATACGGGTTTGATAATAATATAACACTATAATGTAATACTAATATTAAATCGAGACTATGACAATCGACGACATGCCAGTAGAAGAAATTCATAATAGCCCAATGCAACATATAATATATATATATATTATTTTTGTATTGTTTCGTTTGAGAACAATGTATACACAGTATACTTTATACTTTAAGACAGTTCAATTGCTATCCTCTTAAGGGAAGAGAGGAGGCTTTATATTTTATTCATCTGGTCGTGGAAAGCTGAAATTTTCAAAGAATACCTATTCCTTTAATAAAATAGACGCCCAATAACAAAGTATTTTTTTGCAATTCAAACTTCAAGGAGTAGAAGAGCGATGTGGGTTTCGATTTGTATTCAACGTGCAGCCTAAACTATTGGTCGGAGAAAGTAGAAATGTTCGAAAAGCCAAAACTTTAAAAGACATATATGTCCGCTAAGAAGGACTTTTTAAAATTTGATCGTTAGGATGAAAGTGAAAGGGGAGATACTTCCATTTCTGGAAGAAGGGATACTGTACAAATTCTGAAAATGCTCGTACAAATTCATACAAATGTCGTACACATTATTTGCAAAAATTTTACTGATACAGAACTATTTTTTAATAAATTATAAAACTGTTATACTTCTTCAAATGTCTAAAAATTTGGATTTACCGAATTCCTTAAAAATGGGGTATGCGAAGTCCTTATAGTATAATTATATAATATATATATATATATATATATTTATAATGTACATTAATATTACTCATTATATTAGATTACAGAATATTTAATACATATTTTGCCAATGGTGAATTATATATATATATATATATAATAATAAGAATTATTTATAAAAATAATATTTATACTAATTTTATGTGCACACTTATTATAAGAGGACACTACAAACTCGATATTTAAGGGATTCTGTATAGGCAACTTTTATGACATTTAATGAAAAAATGAAAATCCAACAATTTAAAAAAATTAAATATATTTTGAAAGTAGTTTAAAATTAGTCCACTTCTCAGTGCTATTTTTTGTTGTTGAATAATCGTGTTTTTATTGTTAAAAACATGTTTACGCATTCCTTATTTTTGAAAATATCGTAGAAAGATGAAATAGAAAACGACTTATGCTATCATAATTATATAGCGCTCTACGAAGCCGATTTTTGATATGTGGACTTGTACACATTTTATGAGTTATTAAAAAAATTAATTTTTTATTGGTCTGGTAGATACTCAATGTTTTGGCATCGACATTAAAATAACTAAAATGATGTTTCTGTTTGTAAGTTAATAAAAATGAGAAATGCTCGTAGTGATGGTGGAGTCACATGTTCATAGATGTATCCCTTATCAAATACTTTCTAATTTTTAAATTACTTATTTTCATTTTCCTTACATGTCCACAAACAATTTGTCTATACACATCCCATAAAAATATGTGAGACATCTTTTAAAATGTTTTATTATAATATATAAAAATTAAATGTATAACATATATTTCCATAACATAACAATAATTTAAAAAAAAAATTACTTATGATTATAAAAAATTGTTTAGTATTTTTTTTTAGTCCAATCATTTAAAAACCGGTCGTTTTCTGCTTAATCGAGTTATAGTCTTATAATATAACGTAGCAATTAAATGTAATTGATGTAAATGATGTATGTGTTTATATCAATAATGTAAACACATATTATTTGTTTGTAATCATTTCAGTCTTTACAAAACTTGACACATGAAATATATTTTTTTTTTTTCATTTATTAAATTAAACAAATTAAATTGTTATATCTACTTCCTGTAAGCAGAGCTTGTGTTGGAAATAGAGAGTTACATATTACATATATATTATATACTACATATTACAAAATACAACAAACATATAATAGAGTAGAGAAAAGAGAAAAACACAATAAAATAAAATAGAAATGTCCAAAAATTAGATAAAATTACATAAAATAAAGTACTTAAATATTAATAATTTGTATGTTAAAAGATTTAATATTATTAGGTAAATTAAAGTAGATCTAGAAGCCAATTATAAAGAATTTTTTTATTATTAATCGAATTATTAGTTCTAATATATTATTTTATACTAAATGACATTGTATTGAAAAATGAGGGACCTAGATAGTCAATGAATCTTTGGCCAATGTTTTTACATGTATAGTTTACTGCAATATCATATGTTCGATTACGTTTCGGATATATATTATTACTACTTGGTAATTTTTTGATTAAAAACATGATTGCAAATTTTTTATATAATAAATTAACGGGAAGCACACCTAATTCATTGTAATTTATTTTTGTAGATCCAACTAAATTATTTTTATCTAGACAGATACGTACGACTCTATTTTGCTGTATATTTAGAGGCTTAATACCTTTCTCGGAAATACTTCCCCAAGCGATTATGCCATATAATTGGTATATAGCTTGATAAAGAGAGAAATATACTATACGCATAGTTTTTAAAGAAATTATTTTTTTCAAACAGTGTAACTTATGCATAACTGTCCTTGGGCGCATAGTGATATAGTTTATATGCAGACACCATATCATATTTTGATCAAAAATTAGACCTAAATATCTCACCCTAGATACTCTTTTAATTTTTAAGTCTTTATAGTTTAATGTATTATTTAATATAGTGATTTCATCAAATGGAACTTGACGATTATAAATGGAGAAAGCTAAAAAGAAAGTTTTATCGAAATGTATTGTTATTTTTTTAGTTTTTAAATTTTGCATAATTTGGTTTAATCCAGTGGAAGCTTTAGTATATACAGAGTCCCATGATTCATCGGAAAATAATAGACAAGTATCGTCTGCATATGTTATTACTGATCCATTAATTTCTAAATCACAAATACTATTTATGTATATTATAAATAAAATTGGTCCTAAAACACTTCCTTGTGGAACACCACAATTCATTTTAAGTTCATTTCCTAGAATTTTGTTTAACATAAACAAAATATAAACAAAATACACTCTAAAATATTTCCTAAAAAAAAAAAAAAAATTCTTATATTTTAGGTAGATGAGGATTGAAATATGCTTCTACCGCCTCAAACCCTAGTTTGTACAGTTAAGGGGGGTAGGAATGTCAAATAAATTCTGAAAACTATCAAACGAATTCAAACAAATTACAAACTAAAGATGTACATTGTCAGAACCCCGAAATTCAAAGGGGGTGGGGCAGCGATATGTACTTCATTATTACATTTTTCATTCATCACGCTCTATTTCCAGTTATTATTGTTAAAAAAATATCTACAAAATGAATTATTTAGGTATTTATTTTTTTAATTCAACATTTCTTGTTTTGGAGGCTTATAGTACCCCTGTACCCTGTCCATCCCTATAAATACGCCACTGAGTATGTTACCATACTCGCTCTATATACGTACCAACTAATGTCTCGGGTGGATTGCGGTGTCACAATATTAACACATATTAGTAAAACAGGTTATCAAATAAATAATACGTGATGACAGAATATAAATAATACTAGCTTAAGTGCAACACCTGTCGGGTGCAACTCCTTTTATATGAGACTATTTGTAAGTTCAACACCTTTTGAGTGAGGAATCTTAAGTTTAAAACTCCGATTGAGGGTGACACCTTGTAAGTT
>JAIPRL010001786.1:0-73354 GCA_025469235.1 Pemphigus obesinymphae | reverse complement strand
TATGTACGTATGTATGTATGTATGTAAGTATGTATGTACGTAAGTATGTATGTATGTATGTATGTATGTATGTATGTATGTATGTATGTATGTATGTATGTATGTATGTATGTATGTATGTATTTATGTATTTATGTATGTATATACGTAAGTATGTATGTACGTATGTATGTATGTATGTATGTAAGTATGTATGTACGTAAGTATGTATGTACGTAAGTATGTATATATGTATGTATATACGTGAGTATGTATGTACGTAAGTATGTATGTACGTAAGTATGTATATATGTATGTATATACGTAAGTATGTATGTACGTAAGTATGTATGTATGTATGTATGTATGTATCCGATGTATAATCCGCTTACAAAAAAAAAATAGAAAAAATAAAAATAAACATTGTTGTAAAATCAATAGGTTCCTCGCTACGTTCAGAATCAAAATAAATAAATTGTATTCGATTGAAGGTATCTTTCCGTATAATTTTAAAACTATATATTATTATCTATATATTCATAGCTTCCCCGTGTCCACTTAACTTTGAACTACCCGTTTTTCTCGGTTTTTCGTAAATACATTATTGGCGAAACCGTCTTCTCAGTGCTCGTGCACATAATAATATTATAATATATAATATAATATTACCGTCTTCCATTTACGATATATTGGCTGCAGGCATATATATATATATATATAGGTATCATCATCATCATCATCATATACCAACTTATACGTCACTCGTCTGCAGTCGGTTAGGATCGGTTAAGACTGGTCGTAAACGCTCGTACCGCGCCTTGTTATTCGTATTATAAACTATCGAATCAACGTAAACACATCCGTTGTCCATTTATATACATAAAATATTATATGTTATTATGTTATGTGTGTGTGCGTACACACACATGTATAAATACATTAAATATTATATTATATAATACCACTGTCTGCCGACAAAGGGCGGCGTGCGTGCGTTTACAATTAACGGGTGTACACGCGCGCTGCGGATCGGAAATGTGCTTCGGGTGTGATCCGACGGCCTCCGGTAAACTTTGGACGGCCGCCGCGTATTAACTCGTCCGCCGCGCACATATTGTACGACACAACAAAACGAAAAATATTGTTGTTATCCATACTCGCACGTTTTTGTTTATGATAATATGACGTGACCGCAGAATAATATGCTACCTACCGATATAATCGTTATAAATGCCAGACAGTGTCGTCGTCGAATAATACGGCGTGCTCGCGGCGTGAAAAGAAAACGCAGTGCGACCCGTGGACACGCGAAGAATGTCCGACGCACACAATACGATGATCGTGTCATCGCCAAGTCGCGTATATATAGTACTGGTAATGATATTATCATATTATTGTGTGTAGATAACACTGTTATCGCGCTCCTGTTAATATAATATAATAATTATATTGGTTAGGTAATTATTATTATACGTCGGCGGTTGGTCGACGATGGACGAACAGATAGTCGAAAATAATACTATACACACAAACAAATACATACAGGGTAGACACCCTAACCGCATAATAAAAACGCGTATTATCCGGATAGGTATTCAAAATTGTATTTTATGTTTTGAAGGACAATGAATAGTTTTAAAAATAGTGTCTGCAAATGCGCGATGACCCAGCTGCTGCTGTCAGTATATACTGGCCTACCTATACGCTGTTGATAATCGAATAATCAGTGGCGTATATTCAACTTTTTTCCCGGGCAAGGGGTCCAAAAAATATCGAATTCCAACCATTTTTATTATAACCTCCGTATACTTTACCGCCATATTTAGGGGTGAATACCGCCTAGCCGACAGACATATACAATCAAAGACGTCTGTAACAGAGACCCCATTTTTGTAAATAATACTATTTATAGTCAGAAGTTTTGTTGTTAGCTATAAGATATTACGTTCTATGTGCTCTAACTAAATTTATATATATATATATCATAATGATATTCTAAATACATAATATATTAAGCCTACTCACGTTGAAAAATAACATCATAAACAAAGTTTAAAAAAACACGTTTTAGAGCTTTTTTAATTTTTTGTTTTTTAAAAACATATTTTTTAACCTTGTAGATTAAAATACATATTGTGTGAAAATGTCAAATTTCTAGAAGCAATATTTTTACAGTCACGAGAAAATGGTATATATGAAAAGATTGAATCGAGTTTTCTTTCGAAAAATTATTGTTCACAGTAGAAAAACAAAAATAATAAACTTTATTATAAAATCAAGAGATCTCTCGCTCCACTCTGAATCTAAAATTAGATAATTATATTAATATCTAGGGGCTTTATTAGTATTATTTTAGGTTATCAACAATATTTCTTTAGTTATTATTATTTAAAAATGTTGCCTAATAATTTTGAAAACTTGTTGTATAAACGAGCCAATTTTTGAGAAAAACGCCTCTGCACGGCCGTCGTATAACCATATGGTTTGTTGGCAGTATATAGTTTTGTTGATTTTGGAGTGTGATATAAGACTTTCATTTTTTTTTTTTTTTTTTTGTGACGGATGCTAAAGGTTTTAAAAATGACAGCGTGCACGGTCTCTGATCCGGTACGTATTGAATTCCAGAATCCGATTACAATGTCAGTGGCGCGTAGGCATATAATATATAGATATTACAAACAATCTGCGTGATCAAATATTGTAAAGAACCCATATATTTTTTAAATCATCCGCAAAAAATACCGTATTCAATATTTTTTTTAAATATACGAAAAAAAAAATTCCAAATAAGTACTATTTCGAATGCCGTTTTTTTTTTTTCCGGAACGTTATAATTAAGGAGTTATTATGTATCATGGCTCGCCCTGTATAAAGATATGTTCACGGGATTAAATTCGCACGTATATACACCGAGTGTAAACGATATCGCGTGTCTGCGGTGGTAAAAAGAAAACCACAATAATGCGTGCGTTAACGCCGACAAATTGGACATAACGAACGTATATTATTATATACTATATAGGTTCCCGTAATGCCTAGTAATATATAGTACGTATACATATAATATATATTGTTATAGGTTGTTCGACGGACTAGGGGAGGTACTTTTGTGTTTGCCAATTCGGCCGGAGCGCGCTCTTTCGAATCATCTCGACCCTTAATGTTTATATGTATAAAAACGCGAGAGAATAGAGCAGAGGGTATTATTATAATGTATACGAGATAAAATCGAGAGAAGAAAAATCACGTTCTCATACTCATGTATACAATGTGATCATTTTTTTTTTTAGGTAGCAGTATTTCTGTCCAGTGACCTCGGATTGAAATTGAGTTTTCGGGAGGAGCTAGAGAATATGGAAATACATGTTTTCCGATGATTTTAAAATCTTCAACCCTTTCAGAGTGCGCATGCACAATATAACATGCATTTTTTTCAAATGTCAATTCATATTTTTGACACGAGATTTCAATAAGTTATAATATTTATGTGGTAATTTATTTTTATTTTTTTTTGTTCTAAATCCAAAATTAACCCAGTTACGACTGTTTTAAGCAGCTGTAACTCGGTCAATGTTTGGGTTTAGGACAATGATTGGTACGAAAAGAATTTTTTTTTTATACTTAACCGTAATTCCGACCATTTCTGATAACGGATCAAAATCGATGAATCGTCGTGTTAAACATTGTCCTAAGCCCAAAATCGACCAACGGCCTGTAAACTCGGTCGATTTCGGACAAAAGTTGACGACGAAAGAAAAATCACTGGAAAAACCTTCACAATCTATCGACATCTCGTACCGGGGTAAGGGTTGCCGTTCGAGAAAAAATGCAAGTTGTATTGCGAAGTGCGCACCGTGCAGAAAGGGCTGGACGTATCAAAAACCATCTGAAAACGTCGACATTCCCGTCGGCTGCCGAAAACGTCAATCCTCGGCGATCACCGGGCGAAAATGTTTAGCGCGTCTAACGTAAAAAACCGAAAAACCAACCAAAAAAACGATCACGCTGACGTGATGATACAGCATCACTATTTATATGGTAATATATTATTATCTGGCGGCGGTGTGCAGCGAACGTCGTAAAACCACGGCCGATCGTCCTGGCGGGTACTTACTCGTACCCAACACTATTATGTACAACAGTACACCCCGTCGCCCGGTGTGATCTTCTCTCCGGGAAACGCCGTCATTATTCACGTACGCCGCAGCATCCGAGAATAGTTGGATTCTAACGACTCGCCATTGTGGCGATAGGACCCCCGAGAATATTACACGAAACTCGTGAATCGGTGACGATGGGGCGATGGGGCGATGGGGTGGTGGTGGTGGTGGTGGTGGTGGTGGTGATGGTGGTGGTCGAAGGCCGAAAATGATTATTACGGACCGTTTGGCCCCGTTTGGTCTCTGCAGCGCGGTCGTAATGGCGATTGTTATTATTCAAGCGTCCAGTTATTCTACACGCTCCGTATATCATAATATATATTATACACTCGTACTATTATTGTGTAAAAAGTATCCGATTATCGAATTTTCAACGGCGGTTACGTCCATATTATAATATAATATCATATGTGTACGCGGCGCGGGTTTTACGACCGTTTTTGTGGGCCTTGTGGACTTGGAGAAATCCATTCAAATGCATCACGCTGGCGCATAATTTGGTGATAATATTTTATTTGTTAAAAAAGAAATAAAATCGGAAAAAAAGCAAAACGATATTCTCACGATGAGACGGCATTTCGTGTGTATGTATTATAGGTATTATATTATAGTGTTGTGCAGTACGTATATAACTATAGCGCGCGAGACGGACCGTGAAAATACGTACAATGTATAGGTGACATTCGTAATATTAGCGCCAGATGCTTTTGTATAACGCGCGTATATTTCGGGATACGTGTCAAGGAAAGCTATAACGAAATACGGTTAGATTTAGGTAATCTGTTAAAAATGTAAAATAATATCGTTTCGACAGTTTGTCTTTTTCTTTGTTAAGTATTTTTTTTACACGGAATAACAACCTACACATAACTGCTAAATGTAATATCATATAATCGATTATTATCAACACATGCAGTTTTAGTTAAAGTAAAGATATTTTAATACTATACGCGGTGAACAAGCTTACACAACTTTAAAATATTGGTTATTTCAGATCGCAAATAGTGACAAAAATGTGCTAGGATACTGAATGGTAACTTAATAGTGAATAACTCATACATATATATATAGTAAAACACAGTTTATGTAAAATTTTATAAATTACCTATATAAAAGTAATATTTAAGGTATTTAAGTAGTAATACACTATAGTAGTATAATATCAATAAATGTTTGAAAAAGTCTGAATATAATAATACAATTAATATATTCATGTCATAATATGTAAATGTAATAAATGAAAATGTTTTATAATACAATTAGATAAATTGTATTTGTATTCTCTATAAAATAGACCTAATATTCTAGCTACCCGAAATTGTATGAAAACGGATAATATACCGTTTTTATTATAAAAATATGACCATTATTATTATGTGCTATTAATTTCAGAAAGTAATTAACTAAAATTGTTTACAAAATTAATATTCATGAAAATGTATATCATTAGTTTATGCCTTTGACGATATTAAAACAAGTACGATTTCACAGTGAAGACAGAATTATATGACGAAAAACACGTCGAAATGTCTGAATTGTGCTAAATCATAGTCATTTTTTAAGTATACCTATAATACCAAAGTATAATATACGATATAATAAGTATAGTGTAATTGATTGGTATTTTATGCCGGGTTTATATATCTAAAAATAATCGATTGTTTTATCGAAAGGATACAATCTGTGAATATTCAATTTATATAAACTGCGCGTATTGTTTACTAAGCATTTATGTCCTGTTTTTGCGCACACATTATCGAAAATGGACGAGGTATTTTAATACAAATTATATGGTCATCTATCAAATCAATCATTTAGCACCTAATTCACACGTATATGTGTAAATGAAAACAATATAAAATGTCATTATAATGGCATTAAGGTATGCGGTTAATGGATACAAATCAAAATCATGATGGTTTTAGATAGGTATTTAATATATGTATTTATACAAAAAATTCGTAAATACATCAATGGGTACAATATATTACGCGTGTACATGTATACATGTATATGATTTCAATTTTAATGAAAATATGAAAAGTAAATCGTATACCTACTATAAGTGGTGAAAAACGGTGCCACGTTGAAAAAAAATATACATCTAAAATAAACATAAAAATTAAGATGTCAACATTTTCAATGAAAAATTCACATGGAAATTAATAATTTTTCATCGATTTGTACAAATATCAATTATTATAAGTACAAAACGAAAACCAATTTGAAATGATAGATCACAACATCATCTATCTAGTACCCTATGTAACTCTTTTCAATATACTGATTTTTTTTTTCTTCAAAATTTAAGTATATAGGTATAGGTTAAAATGGAGAGAAAAAAAAATTAGATTTTTTAACAACTCTGCATAGAACATAATATTTAAACGTACAATGTATAACAGGCTATCGAAAACGCCCACATAGGACAAAAATGACAGGATTATGGTTTTTTATTTATTTATTTTTCGTTTCATACGATATTATAAAATCAATAAAAATAAGAAATGCAAAAGTAATATTTTCAATACAATTAATCTATTTTGAATGACCATTTTAAAAATTAGTATCTACTAATGCTTTATAGTTTTGCATATATTTATACATAGATACGTAAACAAAAATATAAAAATGTATATTTAAAAAAAAATGCAATTTAGATTCATTTCATATACGGTTATACGTAGTATGCATTATGGGATTTAAACTGTTATTTCAGAAACTCCACAAGTCATTCTGACAGTTAGTGGTTGATAAATCAAAGAAAACTGTTTTCCCACAAATTGTGGATACCTCCGAATGACGAAAATGTTGTTTCAGGTTGAACTGTTTTATTTAGATGTCTAATCCTAATTAATATCCACTTTTTTTCTGATACACGGTTCTACATATCAAATACCTAATTAATCAGTTATTAAGATGTCGCACACACACGCTATTTTTAAGGGGTTTTGTATATAGACAATTTTTATAAAATTTTAAGAAAAATGATAATCAAATAAATTAAAAATATTTAAGTATATTTTAAATGTAATTTAAAAATAGACCTATCAGTAGGCACCATTTTTATTTTTGTGTAACTATTAAAAATCATATTTACACAAATCAAATGCCGTGTAACTTTGAAAGAACGTAGCTTTAAAATTGTACCACTGTTTGTTAGGTAAGAAGTTAAATTATATACTTGGTTGAAAACCGATTTTTAAAAATATTTATTTATTATAAAATATTGGTAAATATTCAATTATATAAAATATAAAAAATAAAACATCATTTCGAAAATCTAATATTCCAACAATACATCGAAAAAGTTTTCGTCTTTTAAACGGTATATATAATTTATGTCTCAATGTTTATTATAGCCTTAGTGCCATATTTCTATTTGAATCACGAAAGTACTATTTATACTATTTCGCTACCAAAATTAATTTTTAAAGTATACCTATAACTATAGTTGGTTTATGAGGGTTCTGCATCTTATAAATAGGTAAAACAGTAAATTCAGCTCCAAAATTCATTAACTATTGTAGTCTGTAGGGATTTTGATATGAAAGTGAATTTCAATGAACAATTCGGACAACATTCGCGTCTACTTCCAATAAAAATGCGATTAAAAAAAAAAAGTAGATTTTTGAAAAATCGTAACTTAAAAACAGGGTTTTCGAAACAACAGATTCGATCGAAAAATTCATAGTATTATATGAGTGCATCATTTGATTTAACTTTAATCGAATAACATTGTCCAATAAATATTCTTGCACATCCGTCGACTAAAATATAGAAATGGGAACAACATATATCGTATTATTATTATATGTAGTATATATAATATATACCTATAATACATTGGAATCTCGGCGTATATCGAAGTCTCAAGGGGCCAAAAAAAAAAAAAAAAAAAAATTAAACATATAGAAACTTCGAGGTATACCGAGGTGATTCAAAATATGCATGCGATTAGAAATAAAAATTATGTTTATTTTTCCAGAGAAATTTTTCATTCGTAATGTACAATAATTTATTTAAATGTATAGAATATAGGTACATTTTACACGTTTATAATAGGTTTAATTCATTTCTACGGATGTAGAAAATCGCTGAAAGTCGATTATAGCTGCAGTTATTATCAGATATTATAGTCGTTTACCTATATATATATATATTGTATATAGGTACCTATTATCACCTACGCAGCAGGACACGTCGTATAGACTTTGTCCGATATAATCTGTCGTACATTCGTGTATATATATATTTAATTTATATTTTATATTTATATATAATATATATTTTCCGATTGTAAAAATGGAAACGTGAAAAGCATGTCCGTGAAAAGCGCATTACGCTCGATGCGACACGTACGGATTAGTGCTGAGCATTCCTTTGACCAATCCGTAGTCCGGATTAAAATATACAGTCCGGATTCTTGATTCAATCCGTTTCATCCGGATTTAAGATCTGATCCGTCAATCCGGATTGTCGATATAATCCGGATTTCAGATCCAATCCGGATTGTAAATATAGTCCGAATTAACCACTTCGTCATAGCTTTCCCGTATGGTAGGTGGACGCGCGGGGTAACGACTAACGACAATACGACGATAATGACGTGCAGCCGGTGTGTAGAACTGTAGATTATCCAATAATATAGTCGTGTAATCCGTTAATCCGGATCCATTATGTAATCCGGATTCACAGTGTAATCCGTTAGTCCGGATTGCTTTTGTAATCCGGATTGGTATTGCAATCCGGATTAAACGGATTATAGCATATTTATCAATCCGGATCGGTCCGGTTTGGTTATCCGGAAATGGATTGACCAACACTAGTGCGGATTGCAATATGAAATAATGCGCGTGTATATTGTCCGGGACGACAATATAACATGCAGGCTCGCGAAACCGGTGCGCCGACGAGGGTGTTGCCGCGGTAGAAGGTGCGCGAGTGTGACAATAATATACGCGACCCACCCCAACAGTAAACGGACTGTCGAGGGCGGTAGAAAAACGACGGGCGATCGTCCAGCGCGCGAAAACGGATGAACGCGCGGGGGACGGGGTACCGCGGCTCGTATCGACTGCGTACCAGACCGCGTCCATCAACCGACCGCGGTGACGTCGACAAAATTATCGATAATAATTAACAATAATATATTATTAAAAAAAAAAAAAAACCGGATTCACTGTGGACGTCGCAACATCATTTTTTTCGTCATCGGACAAATCCAATCCGATGTAAATGTGCACACGTAATTATATTATATACTTCACGAATATTTTAACGTGCACTATGACACAAAGCGTGCAATGCGAAAATGCAAATGCGCAGTACAAATTATTAAAAAAAAGTTTGTATAGTGATAGATAAATAGTTTTGATGTTGTACCTACACACAAGTGTATTTTAAATTTTGACAGGCGTAAAATATTTAAAAGTTTTTTTTTTTTTTTTAATAATACATCCAACTAAATAATATTATACCGGAGTGATTTTTGGGAAAAATTAATGATCTTTTTTCTTTCCTTTATTTTGCTAATCTGTGGTTTTGAAAATTAATTTCTGGGGAGAGGGAAAATTACACGATGGGGCGTTTTTCTAAACATTTTCCCCCGGGTATTGATAAAATCCTAATTCCGTCTCTGTGTACAGTACCAATTGTTTTCTAAAATAGGGGCTGTTTCACGTGATAAAATGTACAAATTATTATTTCTCGGCTAATTTGACAATACAAAAATATGCGACAACGATATGCATTTTCACATACAGCGTGTTTCGCAAGAGCAGACGTAAAGCGTTTGATATGGATTCGGCATATACGAGTGTCGTGATATTATTAAGACATTATCGATGATTGACGAATAAATTTGGTCGACGCGTATTTTAATAATTTAAAATATATATTTAATATTTTTACCATGGAAAAAATATGGATGAGTACCTATATAATATAGGTAGGTACTCTAGGGGAGTTGAACTGAAAACTTGGGTGTGAAACCGAACTATGAAGTTTAAAATCGAAGCCCAACCGAACTATAATGTCAAATTTTCGAACCAGTGCCATCCCGAAGAAAATATTAAGGAAGGAGTGCGGTGTCCCCCCTAATCATTATTATTTAGTGTTAAACTCGAACCCGAGTGTTCGAAAGAAATTCGAAATGGTACTATATATTATTATGTTTTGCGATAAAAATTGTTTAAACCGCTTTTTCTTGAATATATTATTTTTTCCCAATAGTCACGATATACAGATGATGTCATCATAAATTAATTAATATACGTAGTTTAAGTGTATTTATAATTATAATTTATTGGTACATCTATTTCGGTCGCACCTATATATAAATAGGTAGTTTATACTCGTGTATAGTGGAAAAACATCACTGGATTTGCCGTTGAAACACCATGTAAGTCAAAACAAAAAAATACAAAATAACACTGCATTTCTTTATATTATGACTTTATGGTTCTCCGAAATCCAGCGCAACCGACGTTTACGTATTTTTCCAAATACGGAAAACGTAGTGATGGGCAAATTCGGTCTTGGACTTGCAGTCTTGGTCTTGGTCTTGCAAAAATGCAAGACCAAGACTGTACTAGAGCTAGCAAGACCAAGACCAAGATTTTGCTATTTCGTAGTAAGACTGAAATAAAAATTTATGCAAGACCGAGATCAAGACTTATAATGAAAGACCAAGACCAAGACCAAGACTTGACTGCAAGACCCTTGCAAGTCTTGCTTTTAAATAAAATAAAAATTAATGAATTAAATACGTTAT
Organism: Pemphigus obesinymphae; assembly: GCA_025469235.1. Lineage (NCBI taxonomy): Eukaryota > Metazoa > Arthropoda > Insecta > Hemiptera > Aphididae > Pemphigus > Pemphigus obesinymphae. Next base: position 62,440 of record JAIPRL010001786.1, on the reverse strand, counting down.
TTATTACATTTTTTTCTTGGTATACAGTATTTATAATTCCACACTAAATCTACAGATTTCTCGTAATGCAATCATCAATATCCTATTGTAATATTATTGGAAATGATTATCGTTTATCGAATATATGTGTAAACAGATATTCTACTATTTCTTGAAAGTTCGGTGTTATCGAAAACATTCAACTACACAGGTACCTACCTAATTATTTTTTGTGAACGAAAGGGGGGGATTACCCCCATTGCTCCCTGTATCCCCCCTTGTGTACGTATAAATAAATTATTTATTCTTATTTATAACTTTGGTAAAAAAAAAATCAAAACTGCAAGAATTTTGCAAAGACCAAGACCAAGACCAAGACTGCCATGGTCTTGGTCTTGGTCTTGCTTTGTGCATCACACGGAAAACGTCCAAGTCGGAAAAACCGGCGTTCCCCGTAAAACTCGACGGCCGGAATGACATTTCGATGGGGGGGGGGGAGAGGAAAAACGTTTTTTTTTTTCGGAAACCGTGCGGTGCGGTGCACAAGGTCCCTTGTGCACATCCGCAAACGCCTCATAAACGGGTATCTATCGCAGTGCGTGCTCGCCACACGGGGATGTTCGCCTGCTGCAAACGGACACAATGGCGACGAATACGCCACAATAAAGTATAATTTCGTGTGCGATTCATCGGCATTGTGCACGTGTGCGCACCACTCGTATTTTGGTCCGTGCTCGGATCCGGCCAGGTGAACGCGTATGACAATGCGTATACACACGACCGATGGGCCCACTGCAGGCGGATAGCGCACCTTTGTAGAATGTGTTATACAACAACACACGCTGCGTGCAGTATTGTTGTGATTTCGTTGGACGGTCGAGCGAGAAAAATGCGCACACTGCAGTACTACGTGTTCTTGTGTACGGAACTTCTGGACAGGACCGTATATAATGTACATAATATATTACTATGTATAGTCTCTTTCGATTGCGCACACAGTACATAATATATAATATATATACAGAAAAAATGCAATGCACGCGAGCACCACCTATATTATAATAATAATAATATGATCGGATATAATACTCGTGCGTTTCGTACCGGCCTATATACGTACGGAGAATACCGCTCAAACTGCACGTGTAATCAGGGCCGTCCCGAAGAAAGATTTTTATTGCGGGGGGTAGTGAAAAAATAAGACAATAGTTCTTGAAATAAGCAAAAAAAAAAAAAAAACTAAAGTATTACACTAATAATTTATAGTTTTCCGGACTTAGAGTCCCGAAAAATTTACTTCATAGCTGCATAATTCCAAAATACTTCATACAAAACGTGAATAAGCAAAAAAAAATAAAATCCATCGACTTCTACTTTTTTCCGACTGAACTTCATTTTTGACGATATTTTTCTCACCCCCGAGACCGTGTAATCTATCCGAAACGTATACCACATTATTCACCGGATTTCTGTATTAAGGAATGAATTTTAAATTTAGTATAAAAGTAAATATACTATTTGTTTATTACTTAATAATTGTCTAAATTTCAAATTTAAAAAATATACATTAAAATAATTGATCGAAAAAACCATAAAAAATACATTAATATAAAAATTAAATATAAATTAATATAAATTGGAATATTTTATAGGGACTGATTTGCGGAATCGGAAGATAAACGTATACAAAAAAAAGTTATTCGAAAAAATAAGGAAAAGAAGAAATAAAAGAAGGTCATCAACTTTAATTACATTAAAAACTTTTCTAATTAAGATAAGATAAGTACCCACATTTACTGTCGTCTGGTATTCTTATCACAACTTTGTAATTTCTAATTTTAGAGAAAATTTACCTTCTTTTTTTCGATATTTCAATTTTAATCCCAAAATCTTAAATAGACATATTTTTCTTGAAAATTTAAATTATAATAATAATTAAAATTTACTCTAATATTAGAATTGACGAAGTTGTTATAAGAATGCCGAACTTATATTTACTATATTGTCAGTTGTTTAGAGCGAGAAAGAAAATTCGAGTGTAGTATTATTTTAAGAATCACTTTTATATAAATTCCATCCTTACGAAAGTACTGCTCTAGGCTGGGGTCTACACCTTGAGCCGGCCCTGACCTTTGTCGACTTTTTGAATACCTACCCCTAAAAATGAAGACATGGCAAATTTTTAAGATATCAAATTTGTTCTAGTTGGTACTTTGAATAAGAAGTTTAAGGTAAAGAAAAATTACGTTTTATAAAGAAAATATTTTATAAATATTAGGGAAATAATAAAATAACAAATAAAATTGTCATGGTTGCCTATTATTTTCGTTTTTTTTTTTAAATTATAATATTATAAGCACGGAACTTCGTTCAAAATCGTCTTTTGAATGTAATGATTTATCTTTGCTTTCAAATTTAAAATAATAATAACTCATTATTCTCTCCGAGGACCTAAGAGACGATGGATGAACTTCCACCCTCTGGACGATATTTTCAAATATTTTTTATTTCAACAATAATTTTTAAATTTATTTTATACATCAAAACATTTTATATCAGATCAATTATCGGAAAAATTCGCGTCATTTTCTGAGTAATTCTAATAGATTGACATCTATAGAAACCCAACTCCAGTAGGTACTCGAGAAAATAGGTCGAGACCCAACTCCAATAATCCCAATCAAGATCACAGTTTAACGAGAATACTGCACGAAATGTGTTCAATTTTTAAGGGAAGGTGCTAAATTGACAACGAGTTTCCCTTTAGGTATTTCCTACTCCTCGTATACGTATAATAATGTATATAGATATATAGGTATATCAAACGCGCGGTCTATATTTTCTTCCTCCAAACTATTACGCCTATATGAAACCGCCCAAAAGGTCCATGCATTTATAGGCAATGATTTTTAACTACCTATCGTAATATTTCAAACGAATACTCAAAATTATCCCCAGTATTAAGCAGCGTTTTGTCCAAATGTTTATTAGTAGGGTAAAAGTGTTTTTTTTTTTACTTTTCATTTTTAGTACATTTGACATTCCATTCTCACCTGTATTCATAAACTTTACCAATGGGACAAGTACAATACCCTATACGACAATCGACGTTAATAACGAAAAATAAAGCCTATAACGATGACAATTCACAATGTATTCGTAATTATTATAATGAATCTGCTCAAATCCGACTGCTTATTTAAATTGTCGCGCGGTGCCCTTTGTGCGTGTCAGCGCGTTGCTACAGCGCGTAACGTCCAAACTATATAATATAATGACAAGTATACATACTGTGGTGAGAAATTTCACGGTCGATTACGGTAACTCATTAGGCATTTTATGGCCGTTCAGATATATACGGGGGGAGGGGGGAGGGGATTGTGGGAATAAGACGAGAAAAAAATAAATAATATTTTATATTATATTGGGAAGTGAAATCCGGTCACTATAATATGAACATGTATATATAATAATAATAATATATATATATATATATATATACTCGTATATATATAAACATTTATGTATAGATCCCGGTGCAAGGGTCATATATAACTGAGTGAAAGAGGAAAAAATGATTTCTATAATAGTAACGTCCGAGGCATTGTTATCGAGCAATATTTTTTCCCCTTTCTTTTCTTGTTCTTGCTGGGTCTTGTTGTCAGTACGGTATCGATTTAGAGCAGTGCACCGAGTTTAAGTTCCCGGAGGCTGAGTTCACACGCAACGAAGGATATATATATATACATTATATTATGTTAGGAAATCACCAGATAAATCTTATTAATAACCAAAAAAAAAAAAAATCCAACGAAATACACAAAAGATACTCTGTCCGATCCCGTACAGGTGTATATATATATTATAAATTCCTATAAGAACCGTTTAGCGTGTTATATCTGTCCACGGCGAAGACGGGGATCACCGTTTTTAAACCCAGAAAATCAACCCTTAAAGCGGCGTGAATAATGGGTAGTTATACATATTATTATAATGAATTATTGTAATAATATTGTTACCGAATTGTCGGTAAAATGCGTCCCGGGACCTACAGCATTTCCAAACCAGTTTTATTTCTCTCGCCGACATCACAATATACGCGTACCTTAATAATATATTATAATATGTGTATGTGAACCGCGGGCGAACATTTCCCAGCGTGTTGCAGCCTCCCCCCTGCGTTTCGCCATTGGTCAGAGTACATACTTCCAGAGTAAACATTGCCGGTGATGCAGCAGATGGACACGGTGATTTTACAAATTGTAATGATATACGTATAGGTATATGGTATATGTATACACACCTATATGCGCATATATGCGTATATATGTACACGGTATATACCACCCAAGTGGTCACCTCCACGAGTGTTTTGTGTCAAAACACGGCGAAGACGACAATGATGATATATGAAATATATTGTGTATAAGTGTGCAATATATAATATATACCAGACTTAAAACAGCCGACATTTTAGTACTATATACAACGTACAATAAGACTTCAAATATCGAAAATATTCAATATCAATAATAATATTTTATACGTGAATTCGTAAAAAACGTATAATCCCGTCGGACTCTGTAGGCTGTATAATATTTTATCTCATGTTTTCTCTTTGGCAGACTCTTTATTGCGCGGGAATGATAATACCGGTGCGGTGCATATTATACCCTCCCGAAACCGGTCCGCGGACTCCCGTTTTTCCAATATGTACTTATGACGATCAATATAATGTATGAAGAACCTGTTCTTAATGGACAATTTTTTATCCATTTTCACCTCACATGCTTTATATGTACATCATACATATGTGTACGGCTAATGCGTAATTATACACACATATGTCGGAATCCCAGTACATAACCGTTACGGTTTAAAATCCAATATCCATTATAATACAGGAAAACGTTGCAGTTTTATTCATTTAATTAACCGCTGCATCCCTTATTGGTGTGCATGATAAATATCGTGAACTTCGACAAGATGCGGTTTGTTTGTAATTCATTTTCAGGGTGAAAAAAAAACCGATCATAAAACGCTTTTTCCGACCGTATGCCCCAATCGAATTAGAAGCCCGTGCGTTTTTTAACCCTCATAACAAGTGTATTACGTATACATTGCCCACAACATATGCATATCGAGTTTATTTGTGTTATTAACTATACGTACTAATGGGGGCCGTCCCTGTAGCAATAAGAATATGACTCAGTGTTACTCGAGGGTCTACCGTGTTTATTTTGAGTATAATATACATTTTTTTTTTTTTTTGCACCCCCGTTGACAGTATTAAAATATATAGAATGGTGTTCTAATAATATGTGCGGGGACAGAGTCGTGATGGCTTAAGTGGTAATCGATGGACGAATATAAGGGCTGCAAGCCCTGTTATATATTGGCTTCGAAGGGTTGCCTATATATATATATATATACGTCGGTTGTCATAAAACCCGTCGAAATTAATACGTCTCGTCTCAGTTTTAAACTGACCTCGGAGGGACAAAAGCTGTATTTGTCCCGCGATCCCTGCAGCCACGATCGTTGCTATTAAACCGTAGCGGGTCATATCGAAATTTGCCACAATAAACAATAAAAATAAATATCGGTAATTTTTATTATTTTTTTTTTGCCCTCTTTTACACCGCCATTTAAGCACACCGTGGGTGTGTGAGATCACGAAACCTGTCGAACGTAATTTATAAATCTTTTCGCGGGTTTAAGTTTTAAATGCGTTTTTATAATTAGAAAACACATATATGTAATCGTATTATCTATATATTATATATATATATATATATATATAGGGTGTAATAAAATGAAGTTATTGTGACATAATCTGACGAATGATCTAATTTCCATTCGTTTTAAAAAATGAAAATCATCGAAACGAAATGATTATATTGTAGTTCGATATAACTTTACTGCATGTAATAGGTAGGTACATATTTAAATTATTGTATGTTTTATGGCTATATATGTATATAGGGACCTACGCGATAGCGAGAAATGTTGAAGTTTAATAAATAACCGCTGTTGTGGGGTACGTGACAACTAAAACGTGAAACGATTGATAATAGAAAAATGTTTCTCCGCATGACTGTACAGTAAAATTGCTCAAAATAAACAACACTTCGAGTACCCACCATGTGATACGTCTGTAGGAATAATGCGCATTTCTAAAATCGTTTCCTAGTGATTAACACACAACACGTATTTAGTCGTGTGTACACACGCTCTAAAACACGAGCGTAAAAGAATGCGCTCAGTAATTAAAGTTTAAACAACAATAATATTCCGAGTCGTCATATTATATTATTGAACGTTTGTACCTCTACTAAATATACGAATCGCTCATCGTATTTGTATACCCTACCCGATTTTTATTATTATTGTTTTTTTTTTTAATGTAGGCGCGAAGATCGAGGACCCTTATCTGACTGCCATGCCGATTATACATAATATATGTACCTATATATAGGTACCATATACCCAAATATGCGGTTTTGATCGTTCAAAAGAACACCTGAATACCTACGTAGAATATACATTATTTGTTTAATATTTTTTATACAGTATACGGTTGACGAGATTATATACGTTTTTAACGAGAATTTTCGTATACATGCCGTGGTTTACAAATGTAAATAATTGTCACACAACCGTATTATAATCGCATATAAATAATATGTATATATAGGTATCTGGATCGAAAATTGTGTCACCGTATTATGCTATACAGGTATTAATAGCGTTGAAGTATATATTAACTATATAGAAAATGTAAACGTTAACTTTTTTTTTTTTTAACAATTTATCATAAATATTTTTTTCCTGACCGGTCAAACGTCCAAAATCTAGCACAAACACAATACAGGTGAAAGTGCCAGATAAAATACGCACCTTATTAACACTATGAAAAAAAAAATTTTTAAATAAACCTTAAAACGAAGTACACTTTTAATTTTTACCTATCAAAATCGATTTGTACGCGAGTTTTTTGCGATATCGTACGATTCGAACGTTATATTTTACAACAGCACGTGCTATACACACGATCTATCGGTCGTATTATTTTCATATCATATGTACAAACGTAAAGTTTCAGAGAAACTTTTGTCTTGGCGTCCGTTCGAAGCACAGTATATTTCACAGTATCGATTTTCCGGAATAAAATACGGAAAAATGTGTTTACACGATCGATATAAAAATCGCATATAACATATTATATACACTATTTATAATAAAATGTTGTTAAATCGTGCGGATTTAACTCAGTTCCTATATAGATTATATTTACAGCCTATATTGAAATTCTGTCCTATAATACCAATGATTTTCATGGTTGAACATCAATTAGTTAACGAGTTAAATTATTGTTAACTTTTTGACACCAGCTGATTTAGTCATTAATGTATTAGTACTATATAGTTAACTTATCGAATTATCAGCTGTAGTTAAAAAAAAAACTGCGAACAAGTTAATTTTTGTTCATTCAAAATTAAGCTTAAAAAAATTATTTAACTTGGGATCAAAGTTTTAAATTCTAAATTAATTGTTTTAGGTACCTTACCTATCCATTTTTATCTATATAATTATTTAATCAACTCTTAATTTATTGATTAATATGTACAAAATACATACCATATGGTCCATGTAGTATGAATAAACAAATTAACTAGTTTACATAAGTCAGATTTTAAGTTTTATCTTTAACTTCCTATAGTTAAATCATTAACTCTCGAATTTTAACTACCTATTTATAAAAAAAGATCGAATTAACTAGGTATTGACTATAATTACACTGAAAAAATACGGTTAAAAATTACAAATTAGATTTGTTATTAGTTAACAAATATACCATTTTTTACCATATATTTTTCTTAAATCATATTATTTTGTAATTTGATAGTAAATCTTTGTTAACTTGGCCATTATTATTATATTCACAGAATAAAAAACATATATATAATTTTGACATATTATATATATTCTGTTAACAGTCCCAACTGTGGATTATATATTATAAATGATAAAATAGTTTTTTTTTCATTAATTTATCATGACAATTTTATTACTAATGACAATAATATATTGACAAATAAATGAAAAAATTTCAAATAGACAATCGTTAATTGAACAGAATGTTTGTTGGCCGTATAGTGACAGTAATTTCATTGATTGAATTGGTATTTTTTTATCAATATTACCAAGGCTTTTTTTTTTATTGTTGTAAATTTTATAATTAACTTTGTCCATTATTGATAATTTATAATGTATATGTATATGACCGATCAGTAGACAATAAAAAACGATCAATTCTTATATTTTTTTACATCATATACTTGTGCCAAGTTTAGAATTTTGTTTCTGTAAAAGTTGTGTTTTTCTCGTTTAATCACACTGCAGCAATGTCGCGTTATACGACCGCTCATGTTATTCAAATAAGTAATAATGAAACACATTATCATTAAAATGTCACAGAATTTTCAGTTTTAATAAATCACATACGTAAAAAAAGTCTACGTTATTTTTGTTTTTGAGTCTCGCGTATAATGTAGACAATATTAGTATATAAAGTATTAATATAACGTCTTTCCAGCTCATGACGTATATTTTCTTTGGTCCCTTGAATTGTAAGGAATATAGTCTATACATATCTATAAATACATCACAGCAGGATTGATGTGGAATACAATATAGAACTCTTTGAATTTCTTGATAATTTGTTTATTGCGTTTTAAGAATATGTATTATTATAACGAGACGGAATACAAAAATTAATACGATTTTGAAGACAATTTATATAACTGCAGTGTAGATATACATCGCAAAAAACGTGTACCGCAGAAAAGTAACATTACGACATTTTGTCAGGCTTTTACTCGGACTACGCGGGACATATCGGCGGAAAAGAATAAACATTACGAGGGTGAAAAAAAAACCGCACATTGCACACACACGCCATGAATAATGACAAAATGCACTTAACCTCTACGGAACCCCTTAAAAAAACCCGTGTACTCTCAAGTATCGGATCGCCGTCGGTTCGTTTCTTTTTTTTTATTTGATATTATTTTCACATATATATTATATATATATATAGAAAAGGGCGTCACAGATACATATATATATATATATATATAAATTGTTTAGCGCCAGACCGGCGCGTCTTTAAACATATCTAGTGGTATATAATATAGAAGTATTAAAAATTCGAGAATTCGGCCTACGCGAAGGGTCTGCGCATCAAAGGGCTTTATAATATTATACATTATAAACGTATTATACAATATATAATACGTGTTCTCGGCATATAAAGGGTCTATTGTGTACGCATACTTCTCTCGAACAGCTGACGACCGCGGCATCGAAGATTCCATTTTTTTTTTCGCCTGCAAAGGACGCGTATCTCTTGCTGCATATAGTTTTGACAACAAAACCGCCGAATTTCTCGAAACATTTGTCGCACCCGAAAATACAAACACACATTGTCTATTATGATATGAGTGTCATTCGCGCAATATATCATTTGATAATCCTCGAGAAGGAGATAACGCTGCTATTTTTGGTTTTTCAACACCACGCCGCGAGTATATATACGCATAACTCGATTTTCGCACCCTCTCGTCCGATACGATCCGAACGTAATCATTTTCCGTCCCCGTCGTATAAATATTATTTACTATACGTGCTGTGTAGCGATGTGTTGTCTCGATAATATCATAATATAATAATATACGACGTGAACCTTAATTGTTTTTTTTTTCCATTCGAAGACTGACACCACTCCGTATACACATATATATGTATATATATATATATATATACCAGCTACATATTGCACGTCGGCCCGACCATTTCTTCGATCGAGTCGTCGATTATTGTAATATATTCAACGATATTATATTGTGTTCATAATATATGTACATAAATATTTAATATCTAGAACGGAGTCGTAAAACGTTGGGAAAAAAAATTGTAGGTACGAAAATACTCGTACGTATTTTACAGAATGCCTACAGATGTAATATATCGTAGTAAGTAAACTGCGACTGTATGAAAATACCTAATATACCAATGTAAAATTTACCGTGTACGACCTTTCATATACACGTATATATTGCATATATTATTATTATTATAGGAGAAAAAACATTTTTAGGATACTTTTCGTTCGCGTGATCGTTATCCTCGTGGAAAATGATATACAAGTATACGTATACCTATAGGGAAGATCGAAGAAAGAGGGCGGGAGACGGAGATAGAGTGATTGGAAAACGTGACCATCGGCCTATTTTTTTTTTTATTTTTATCGTGTACTTCACGTACACACACACACACATATATATATATATATGTATTATCCGTTAAGTAACGACAGAGCCGTATATATTATAGTGTATTATACACGATGATAGTATATATTATGACTGGCCAGGAACTATATTATAATAATATATTCTCGTTTCTCGACAAAGATTTGCCCTACCCCTACCTACCACTATATGCGTCTGTCGTCGTGAAACGAAAACACAAAATAATAAAGTCGTCGTTATAGTGTATACTTGTACGTACACTGTTATATCGTTTGTTGGACGTACGTACGTCCGATCGCGTGTGCTCTCCGAGGTCTTTGCGGTTTTCGCGGCCGGAGGTTCGGGCCCCGCAGGGCTCTATCTGGGCCCGGCGGCCGACACCGCACGACCAAACAAACGCCATATACACACAACACCGCTGTACGTACACCTATGACACCCTCCTTGGCAATATATTATATTTATTATTTTGATATTTACACACATATACACCGCAACAACGGAAACACGACTTTTCAACACGTCATTCATAACGATGATAATAACAACAACAATAATAATAGTAAACGGACATTATATATGTGTTATTATGGGCGTCTGCGGGCGTATTGATTAACGAGCGGCGGTAGGAGCAGCAGGAGCAGCGCGGCAACGGCTGCAGGAACGGCCCTGTAGCAATGTCAACCGAAGGCGACCGCATAATATTTGGGTAGGTGCATAATACTACGCCGTGCAGTACCGCGGAGAGAGCTACAATGTACATAATATTATATTGTAAAACGTTACAGTCAGAAGGAGGAAATAGATAATGGTTTTTCGTGTTTTGCTTTTTACACAAGACAGACGACGAGCCAAAGAAGAAAACATTAAATATACACGCGAGAGGCTCCCGGGCGACACAGAACGTATTATATATTATGTATATAGTGTACGGTCGTGACGGGAAAGCTGAAGGCTTCATTAATAATAATAATAATAATAATAATACGGTGCACGGGGTTAAAAACGTCATTTCCTCTCTCCGCGTCCTGCCGGAGCGACGTATACGGTTGCACGCGCGACGCGACTCTGCACACCCGTCGGATCCACACGTCCGTTTTGGCAGACGACCGATGAGACGGGCCGACGATCGCGACGATCTTCTCCCCCCGAAAAACGATCGGCGTGTACTGCTATTATTATTATAATTATTATTATTATTATTGTTTTGCGGCGACATCATCGCGTGCAACGATTATTATTATTATTATTATTGTTTTATATAAGTAATGTATATAGTCGTTATTGTACTACGCGACACGCCGGGTGAGTATGTACATGACAATAAACTTTTATTTCATTTTTTTTGTTTTTTTTTTTTTTTTTACTCACGACGTTAAGATTTGAGAGTTTTGTTTGTCGATTTTTTTTTTGTAATCGACGCTCTTTTTCGTTTCCGGTCATCAATTCCGCCGCAGAGAAAGTCCACCAGCCGTTCGCCGTGTACAATATGATACTATTGTCTGTGTCTGTGTAACGATTGAAATACACGTATCGCATATAGGTGTACCGTATGTAACGTTAACGTGTATGCGTAGGTAAGAATTTTGTCCGCGTACAGAGCCGACGCGTTTTTTTTTTTTTGTTTCTTGGGACATTTTACGAGCGTCGCGGACCGTCTAGATTTTTACGACCGCGTTCGCGCAGTTATCGTGTTTTTTTCCCACGTCGTATAATATCCCCGAAAAAAAAGAAACACCCAAGACGGACGAAGACGTCAGTCCGTGACGAGCATACGCGCATCGTACGACGCCGATTAATAACGGATGTGTTGTTCGACTGCGATGTTAACAAAGCGACACGATCTATACGGTTATATAAGTATAATATACTTGAATTTCGTACGGTATTTATATGTTTCATATATATCGTCACATCGTCAAATATATATATATATACCAGTGGCATACACCAGAAATTTTCTATGAGGGGTGGGGTCACGAATATATATTTTTTTACAAAGTTTACTTCCAACCTCGAACCATTACAGTTTACCAATTAACACTTATACAATAATATAAAATAGAACATATGTTATAAATATATTAAAGCTGTATTTGAATTTTACAGTAAAATATCTATTTTTCTATATTTGTCTGAAACATAATATCGAGTATTTCTTCCGCTGTAACTGGAACTTCATGGTGCATGGTTAATATTCATTTAGTCGAGTATAAAAAAATAATTGACTAGATTATATGAAATAATAAAATATATTATTACAATTTACACCTTACTTCAGACATTGAAATCCGTGATTTCAACCGTGCGTTAACTAGAATAAATAAGGTAAGAAATCATTATGGTATAAATAAAATTGATTTGAGCCTACACCATGGTCACAGAATATATTCTGTGATACTGTTATCATCAAAAGAAAATATAATTGATAAGAAATATTTTCATTACAAAAACACTATAAAGGCAAAAAATTCTAAAAAAAAAAAAAATGTCAAGAAGGATCTATCCTCCATATCTCCCTTGTGTTCGCCACTGATATATACGTATATATAGGATAACGTCATCACTTGTACGTTTGGTGGCACCCTTTACTCTGTTAATGGTCGTACATATTAAGCGAAGCCAAAAATTGGCCGCAGACTCTGTCCCCATACAATAAAAGGTCCCCTATATTATAGTCCACACAAGTATATCCTAAGGTTCTAGAAAATGAAAATTACCAGTTTGCATTTAAAACAAAATAGGTCTGGTCATTACTAATTTATAACTATCGCCAGTTTGCACCAAAAATGAAAATTACAAAATACCTGGTTGTGCTAAATAAAAATGTCTCCTTTAACCGTTTGCACGATTGCACAAAATATTCCTGAAAATGTTTTCACAGCAAATAGGGGGATATTTTCAAACTAAACTGCCCGAGTGATCGGCTTGGTTTATATAGATTCATTGTTCAAGTATATATAAGTATATATATTTGGCGTAAATGGTTAGTTAAAAGAGACCTTTTTTTCTTTGGTGCCAATAGGCATTTGTTAATTTTCATTTTTTTTTTTGGCGCTAACGGGCAATGGTCATGATCAACGATTTTTTTTTGACGCAAACGAGTCATGTCCTCGAAAATATAAATACTAAACTATTATTATTTTTGTTTTCATTATTCTAATTAATACAATAAATATAGAAATAGTATGTACAAGGGCTGTAACCAGACAAATATTCCTATAAATTACCTTTTAAAAAACTCGAAATTATAATATCGATGTTCATATATATCCAGTATAATCCAAGTATATCCAGTCAAATATAGTAAAGCAGGTGTCGAATAGAAATGGAAAATTCCAAGATGACCTATGTTCACAGCGTATCAATAATGTTGTCCCATACTTTATAAATTGTTTACTAAAACTCACAAAATAAAGCAAATACTTCACGGTGATCAATAATTTGGATTTATTCAATGCGATGGCTACAGATTTTCACTATTTAAAAGTGGTCGGGAATCAATTAGTATAATATATTATATTGACCCTGGTCCAGAATGCCCGTCGATACCTACTAACTGATGGTCCTCCTGTGGGCTATGACAAAATTAAACTGCTTGTTTACTACTTTAACATTTCATAACACCCCAATTATGGTTTTATGAAATTCACCAATGAAGAATTGTTGCAAATACCTGATATTTGAATGATAATCACATGACTATAATATGCTTCCTAAATTTCCGTACTATCTCAACCTAGACCCTAAATAATAATTAAAGTTAGAGTCTTTATTATATTATGACAAAAATAGGGAAAGAGACGATTTGAAAAAAAAATTCAAAATAAAAGGACCAGATCTCTGCTTTAAACACGTATCCGCAACAAACTATTGGATATCGGTATATGTTTCCAGATTACTTTAAAATCCTGTATATTATCTAATTTTATTATAATGTAATGACATACTGACGAAAACATCAGGAATGAGTCACTTAAAAGTTTACATGGTGTTTATATATTAGCACATCCAGCTAGACCACCCTGAAGTTTCGCCTGCAGTATACTCGTCAGCGTTGTCCAATAATTCTGTCGACTGTATATATTTTCCAGTATAGAAATCTGACACCTCCGGCGGTACCGGAATGCATATTTTGATGGGCAAGGTTAAACGAGTTAAAAAAATATTTTTTAAAAAATGCGTCCACTGAAGCGCATGTATATATGTCATAATAAAAAAAGCATTAAAAAACAGTTCGTATAAAAACAATAATATGACATTCGACAGTAATAAAAAAAGATGATGTCGATCCCACACGATCGGTATGTCCGGTCGGTGAATTTAATGGGCGAATGAAAATATATAATACTGGTTGTGAAACTGCATGAGGTCGTATGGGTGTTTCAAGGTTTACACCTCGCGAGTTTTTTTTTTCTTTTGCAATCGAATTATTGTGATTCGACCGACTTCCGCGCTGACACTTTTCATGTTATGTACCTTTACATATTTTTTTTTTTGTTTTGTTTTCATAACACAATATCATATATCTACGATTATACCCCTTGTAGTAACACAATAATATTATACTATACATGGTGTGCGGTGACGTTCGATCTTTTTTATAAGACGACGAACACATCGAATGAATACGAATACACATTGAAAGAGTTGGCTGAACATAATACACATCGAACGATAACAATCGTTGAATAGAACACACGGCAGCATTATAGACGACTGGAATATCATCGGTCCTCTGACCTAAACACAATTTGTACGACGGAATCGTCTCAAGGAAACTCGAAAAAGAATTACAGCGATCATAATATATATTGTTATTTATACGATTATATATTATATATTATTATATAAGTACACCGTATAGCCACTACGGGCGGGGTAATCGAAACGATAAATACAAAAAAAAAAAAAACGTAAAATGCCGACCGTGACAGGTGCAAATAATTTACCTACATAATTTTAAAAAGTTATATTAATATGCTGCGTGTGTATGTATATACTCTAAAACGGAAATTAAATGTTAACAATTTGTGTTTTATGTAAAAAAAAAAATCGCAAATTTTTCAGAAAAAAAAACTTTTAGCGCGGTAAGCGTATATAATATATATATTATTATTATTATTATTATGGTATAAAATATCGACAAACGGGTTGCGATTTTACCCGTGGGCCTCCCGGTGGAACGCGCGGAGAGACGCTCGCGCTGATCGAATACGGGAGATACGTCTGGCCGCGAAATAACCTATTACTTTATAAGGCGTTTCCTAAATGTGCTTATACACGACTATAAATTGCGTCATGCAATTTTCGGATTTCCGGCCAATAAAACGCACACCCACCGTCGTCGTCGTCGTCGCGATATACGCGCTAAAAAACAAAAAAATAAAAACGATATGCAAAAACCATAATGATTGATTATTATTACTCGCACAATATCATAATATACCTGTATATTTTATACTGTGATCTATTATATAGCCCATCAATGGGTCACGCGTGCTGGTCGCAGCCATGAGTTTGCCGGGCGGCACGATTGATGCGAAAAAAAAAACGCCGCGGACGTGTTAAAAATTCCAACGTTAATCATATAATGGCGAAATATTAGAAATTGCGATTTTGTTTGCGATTTACCTACACAGAATTTGACGTAAACCCCGTGGCATTCATAAATTCCCGGTGAAAACATATATACCTATATACGTACGAAACAATCCGAGATGCGGCACGTGCGTATACATATCAACGTGCAACATGGACGAACAATGGCATATCGGCTATATAATAATATATATCGTGTATTGCAATCGAATCGAATTTCACTTTATTTTTTGAATAAAAAAACCGCCACCATTTACTCCATAATTATAGAGCTCGGTGATTTTATTAATGGTTTTTTTTTTTTTTCTGCATTACTAATACAGTAATTCGAACGTATAAAATATAGTATATTATACAGTACTTCAGTGGTGTGGCTTAGTGCAATAAGGGCCAATGTAAAAAAAAAAAAAAAAAAAATAATAATAAATTTCCGTCGATTAAAATCAAAATAGCCAATATACTCGTATGATGTATATACGTATTAAGATGTTGTTCGTGATTAATTCAAGCCATTGACCTCCTTTCCACAAAACAATGCCTATTTTGATATTGATTAATCCAATTAAATAGCTCCGATGATACCTACATAATATATATATATATAAAACGTTTATTGGAAAAATGGTTTTAATATTTCGTTATCGGACAATTTAATATTTAGTATTGCAGTTTACATTCAAACTTACAGAGTTATTGTGAATTGTAATGTCCACGGATGGGACAAAGTTAAAGACAAAATTAACTAGTTAACATTAAACATAATTTTATTTAGTATTACATTTTACAATTAATTGATTTATGACTTGAATAATTAAAGTTAAAAGATAAAACCTCTAATATTAACAAAATTGATAAAAAGTTAATATTTTTCATTATCCATGCAGGTTTGTACTTTTAGTTTTAAACAATTTTTTTTTTCATTTCTTATTCGTAATAACAAAATAAAAGTCAATTTTATACCAAAATGGGTAGTTACGTAGATACCTACCTAAAATAATAATAAGTTAAGTACTTAATCTTTTTCATTTTTAATTATATTTATTTTATAATTTACAAATTGAAGAACAAAAAATATTACTTTGTAATAAAACGTTGATTCTATAGTAGGTACCTAATATATATATATTTAAGTGCATAGTTATTGAACAAACAAAACATAATTGATTAATAACTTACAGATAGATTATTTAACTAGATATTTTTAATAAGTTATTATACAGTTCAAAAAATTTTTAAAAGTTGCGTTAAAAATGATTTAACTTTTACTTTTATTTGCACAAGAGTGAATTTGACGGTGATGACATGGAAATCGCTATACTAGCCTTTTTAGAGTTTTTTTTCATCATTATCTGAGGAGTATAGGATTGATTTGAATAACGAAGAGGGCTTAACCCACCAGCATCTAAATTACATATATATTTTTGAGAATAACTGGAAAAAAAAACTTTATTCCCCCTTATTTGCGATTATATACTGATACCATACTTAAAACACTGATTATCTTTATTTCATAAATATGCCTTCATTCCCCTTTTGAATTAGCATCATTTAGTATTCGTTATACAGTATACTCGTTCATACCCACCTTCATAAGCCCAACTAGAAAGAGAAGGGGGTAAATCCCCAAAAAATATTAGTTATACAATATAAGACAATATTATTGTGAGGCTAAAGTCAATTTTTGGTACTTTTGGCACTAAGTTTAAATAAAAAAAAAGGTTCTCAACTGTCGTAAAATACGAAAATACATTACACATCATCGCTCCGATTGTTATTATTACAGTTTAGATTTTAAATACAACAAATATGTTAAAATTTAAAAAAAACTACTTATTTAAATATTAGAAATTCATAAACACTATATTTTTTTTATAAATTGTAACAAAATGTTTTGCGTTTAACGGTAATATAAGATACGAGCCACAATTTGGCCCCCCCCTAATATATATTTCACAAAATATCAAATATATAATATTATATGCGTATACTGTGTGAACATGGGTCATTATATTGTAATAGATTATTTATTACCCGTTAAAATATATATTAAAAATTGTATACATAATTCTCATCGAAAAATCCATCAAAGATAATGAATACTTTCTTTTTATCATATATATATATATATATGCATACATATTAGCGTTGATGATTAATCACGATAAAAGTTTTTTTAATTAGCTAAAATTTCGCAGTAAACACGTTAAAACGAAACATGAATGAGCGTCGTGGGTGAACGTGTGTTTAGTATAATATATACCTACGTATATAATATATGATATTGGTAAGTATTTATAATTGAAATGTCGAATGGAAAAAAAATCGTACGAAAGCCTGAAATTAAAGGTGTGGATTTACTCGTGGAGGCGTGTATATATATATATATACTGTTATTCGATATACTAGTATTATAGGTAGGTAGGTACCTATATAGTGTTTATTGGTCGTACATATTTGTTGTTTTCGGAGTAAAAAATAAAAAGGTCAAACACGTTTTTTTATTCACTTTCCGTTTGACCTGATAAGATTTTGATATCAATAACACAATAATTAACATATTTTTTTTGTTTTAACGAAAACCCAAAATTTCCAAAACACTCAATGTCTTCTTCGGGAAAGATAAACAAAAGTGTCACCGTATAAGAAGCATATAATATAATATTACTATATTGTATATATTATATATGTATGTATACATGTGTATATATACCGATAGGAGAATACAGGCGCAAGGTTTTCGTGAGAACAGCATTCTTTTTTTTATTTTTTTTTTCTTTAACTCTAGATCGAATCAAAAGTGATTTTTTTTCTTTTCCCGTCCTAACTGCAAGCTGTAGTACTAGTAGTCGTATATGTTTACATATTGTTCCGAACCAGTATGATACGAGTAAACAATACGCTAATGGGGTGTAACGAACGAACATGGCATAATAATAATAATATGTATACATATATTATATAATAGGGCGAGGGAAAAAACAAAAAGAAGATGAAACAATTAAAATCACGTTATAACCGTCGTCAAAAAATGCTTAATAAAGGCAACTAATTGGTTGGTACCTGGATAATATTTACGGTTTATACCAAGGGTGCAGGCTAAACGTGTGGCGAAAAAAAAGATCGTCTACAGTTGCGTATTTACGATCTCCTCCCGGTGGACGAGGGGAGGGTAATGACCAGAAAAAAATCGGCGCGTCAGAATAACTCTGTTCCTCCGGTTTCCGCATTATTATTGTTATCTAGTATCTTATATTTAGGTACGAGGGGTTCACCCATATGATTAGTATTTTTTACTTATGTGAACCTTTTTACTAGATTATGTATAGTTGAAAATTTTAACGTTTTGCAACTCAATAATTGAAAAAATATTATTTTCTTGTTTTTTAAATAAACTTGATTTTAAGATTTATTAAATAAAAAAAAAAAACAAAGTATATTTTCCTACATAATATAGAAAAGAAGTTTATAAATGTATACATATATTCCAAACAGTAATCGGACATTGAAAAGTTCGTAAACTTTAATCTTCCACTTCCAAAAACACACGAAATACTGAGTGTTCCAACTGCATTAAACTAACTGATCAACGTTTGATTAGGTACCAAGAAACGGTTTTTTTTTTGTCATAAATTGTAATAAAATATACAGGCAAGTTAAACTTAAATATTTGATTTTACTTGGCATTTTTGTCTACGAGTAACTGTTATATTTTGCTATAATACGAATAATAAAATTATAGTTGTTTAACTTACAAAATATATTATACGACGTAGAGAAAATAATTAACTATTTAATTAATCAAGTCAACTTAAGCTAGGTTTTAAATTTTAGTTTCAACTAGTTAAACTGTTAATTATAAATAATTAATGTTTTAACAATAGTAATTAATTATAACTATACAATAAGTACTTTTGACTTTTGACTTTAAAAAAAAAAATCACTTAAATAATATTACTAATAAAATAACACTTTTTCTATATATGTATAATAATTGTCCCACACGTGTAATTTTGTAGTTATTACTACGTGCACGTTTTAATAATGCTAATAAGGTGGTATAAAACTCTATATTTAGAACTTTATAGCAAACTATATATACTAACTGCGGTACCTATTTGTAAATGGTTATTATATTATTCTATAGTATTGTATATACCAGGGAAGAGCAACTCAAAGTAACTAAAGGGCCAATTTTTGCAACTTAAAATGATTGCGGGCAAGATATTAAGTTGATTTCTTATTATTATGAGAAACAAATTCATTAATATATTTTTTATAAGAACTAATATCTAAGTTTAATATATGCTTTATTATTGATAATTTTTCCAAGATACAACATATCTATCCATATCATGGCTATTTTTACTATATTTCGAAGTAAATTTTAGTAAATTTTTCGATGATAAAAATCTTGAAATGCAGTGTGGGCCGGATGAAAAGGGACGACGGGCCTGATGTTGGCCGCGGGCCGCCAGTTGCCCATCCCTGGTATATACCACAATATTTAACGTATATAGTAACATATGGGCGCACTTTGGGGGGGGGAGCAAAATGTGATACTTCTATGGAAAATAAACTAAAATATAATATACGAACTGTAAAAACGTTAATATTTACTATTTTTTTTTTTTGTGTTTTTGTGAAATTTATATATATATATGTCAAATGGAAAATTTTTATACAACCGCGACGTAATGTGATGAGCTTTTTTCCGGCGTCCAACGGACTCTCTAAGAATTTTCTTGTTGACCATACAAACTCTGCCATATGCATTATACATTATTATGACGACTGCTTACCTGTAAATATATAAATATATATATTATATGATAGGTATATATACTTCAGTGTGGTGGGAAGATGACCAAAATTTAAATTAACGGATGTTTTCGGTAATTCAAATTAATTTTTTTGTTTCTTTTGGAGGTCTGGCCGCATCGCAGCACAGGACGGAATATACATAATATACGTGTAGTCGGTACGTGTCGCGCGTACGGTCGGCGTCGTGATTTCCGAAAGTGTGGGTTTTCCGTTCGGGTACATTAGAGAGACAGGTCGACCCGGGCCCAATAATAATAATCGGCCCACCGCTTTTTACTTTTTTTATTTTTTACTTCGTCAACGAGCGTCCTACCCGATGGAATCGCTATAATAATAATAATAATAATAATATTATTATAATCCCAACGCCCACCGGGTGTACACGCCACACATATATTACTACGGCGCGTACACTGTTCTGTACATATTATAATATCGTATACGTGCGGCGCGCGCGAAGGGGATAAAAAGTGTATAGGTAAAAAAATCAACAAGCCGTTTATGTAAATCTCATTCACCGGAAAGAGAGGCGAACGAGTTTTCCCACCGACGACAAACTATATAATATATAGTACATAATATATATATATAGTGTATAATAGTATATGTTATATACTCGTAATATATACTAAACACCCGACGGCGCGAATCGTCGACCGGCTCCGACGACACAAGATTTGTTTCGTATATTATGTTTTTTTTTTTTTTTAACGTAGGCATATAACCTCACTATCGGGTGTTTATTACGATATTATTATTATTATTATTATTATAATGTACCTAATACGAAGCACTTGCTCGTCACCGAAACGTTTACCTGTACAGAATGGAATGTCGACGATTTTCCACTCGCAACTCGTCCGTCTGCACAGCGATTACGCGGCGGCGTCCCGTCGACAGAAATTTTCATCGCATATTCGTGTCGAACAATCGTAACACGGGAGAGGGTTGTGGGCGGGGGTGAAACTATAATTTGCTGTAATGACGTATAATATGTGTGTGGCGGCGCTACATCATAGAAAATACAATAATATCGAAAAGACGTGTCGAACACCGTGCGAGCACTGGGGTGGAAGCGAGTTCGGAACACGATAGTAGAGGGCTGTTATTATTATCATGTTTGTATAATATTATTATAATTACATAGATTGTACGTGACAACATACACGAGAAGGCACTGCAGCGGTACAATTATTATCGTATACGCTCGTACGGTAATATGGCCGCCGCACAGCCGATATATATAGGCACAATAATAATTATTATCGTATGAACGCGTACAATATGATGTATAACACAATATAATATATTGTACAGTCTACGTATGGTATAATATGACTATTGTAATATTTACACGCGTGCTCGCGCGTTTGTTTGGATATCGTGGAACCATAGACGCGTTATAAATATACGTCATGGAACACATTCGTAAACAAGGAGTTTATAAGCACGTATATACGAGTATATACGTTTAGAACACTTTGATTGGAGACCTTTTACAATGGCGTATATATATACTGTATTACCTATATTACCTATATAGTGTACGTGACCGGTCCAGAGGTATAATTTGGTATATTCGTTACGCGCCCGAGATAATGATAACATTACGAACTTCGTCGCGTTGTTACGACGGGCATTTGTTTTCGTTTTTTTTTTTTTTTATCATTCGTAAAAATCAAATTAATCCGATTTCACCGATAAGTCGACTTTCGTGGCGGCCACTGCGCACGCATATAAATATATAATTATCATCGATAAAATCACATACGGAGTTTGACGTTTTTCGTTTTATATTTTATATTGTATATACCCTACCTAGAGCCCTGTCCATATAGCTACTAACCTGCAGTATAAATATACATTATATCGATGTATAGATGAACAATAGTGATATAGTAAATATACCATACACACACCAGCTATACGTGTCGTCGTCGGTTTCGTTTGAAGACAATAATATTTGAATAAAATATTATTTCGAGTGAAAAAAAAAGTATATACGACTGTACAGAGCATATCGTATAATATAATATATCCATTAAAAGTCGATTAATAATGAATACTCGAGAGAGAGAGCGCGAGGTTACACGTCGTCGTAATCGTGTAAATTATTGTCTATCGATAAGTATCTGTTTCGTTGGAAATAGACAATAAAACATTAATTGGATGACGAAACTCTATTTCGTTTAATAATGCATATTATTATTATACTTCAGGTCACGTTATGAAAGACGATTAATATTCTGTTGTGTTTTAATTTTTTTCAAATTCTAAAATGGTTTTTTCGGCCGTTAGGATCGAATATATAATATAATATATACATATATATATATATATATGTAGGTACCTACTACAATAGATTGGTGACAGTGGCGGATCCAAGAGGTGAAGGTGGCATTTGCCCCTCTCCTAAACCCATTTTTTATATTATATTTTACTATACTTTATATGATTTATTATGTAATATAACATGGAATAATCTTTACATGATATAAAATTTCAGGCTTTTGCCTTTTCCCCCAAAATGTAGCTCTGAATCCGTCGCTGGATAGTGACCATGAGTCCAATATCTTATAGGATTGTTCAATATTTTAGTATCGTGTCCCGTTGTCTCGACAAATCGGGTGCCGTTTTATTTTTTTTTTTTTATATAAATTTGGCTTTTTACTATTTTTGGAATGGAATTTTCAATTTATGATGGGAATAATTTACCGTTTTTTACTATAAGTTAACGCAGTGGACTGACGTCGTCGTCAATCACGTCGATTCACACAGTGTGGATACGAGAGGTCGAGTGCAGATGATCGTGGAGTAGAGCGAGAAGGAGGATCGAGACCCTGGGGACTTGTGTATAGTTAAATCTCGAGTTAAATATATATACAATTTACGAGTATATACCATACCCATAATATGTAGCCGTACACAGATGTTCAAAGTCATATTATGTTTTGTATAGGTACCAATAACGTGTTCTCAGCACGGGTGCCAAAATTGAAAATTGTGCAGAATTCGATTAGCGTAACGAAACGCGTGAAGTGCGTTGATTGATTATTATTAAACCAGTGTTTTGTCGAAAATGTTTATTTTTCAAATAAACGCCCTCTGTCGGTACGACGACTGTGACTATACGAATATCGAGGGAGACGCGGACAAAGACATATATTTTCGTTTTGCGCACTTCCACGTTATTAAAACGACATACGTACTGAACACACGACGACCTCGTCATAATGCGTATACGCACGACCGACTGTTATTCCGATTCGTTTCGGATTATTATTATTATTATTATAAGTATTTGCATATGCACGAATACCGCCGGCGGCTAATCAATCAAATCCTCTGAGATGTTTATGTATTTTGCAAACGACCGAATTAGACACGCCACCGACCATTCTGCGTACATGCGTAATGTATATATTACTCGTTTGACAGACGAAATAATCGGTACCGAATAAAGCCGCCAGTAGGCCAAAAACGGATATATGCCAGCTATAGTTATATAAATATTGTTTCCAAATAGCTTAAAATATAATATTATATATAGCCACTCGAAATATCGATCAAGAAGTTTTCCTCGTCGCCCGGTGGTTTTGGATATTACTGCTTTGTATCTTTTTTTCAGTCAAATATAATAAAAAAAAAAATAAATAAAAAATGTATATTATAATACGCGTATATATTGATATTATATTATACGATGATGCACGGATGTGAGGTGTTAATTATGCATTTTTTTACAGACCTCGACACCACCCCGAAAACACTATATACAATGTATACCTATATTTTTTCACGTGTACATTTCTGCGAACGTGTGTATGTATGTCGATTGTTTTTTTTATAATTAGCTTTTTTTTTTTTTAGATATAATTTCCGGCGTAAAGCCAAGAGGAGCGGTGGTGCTGGCGGGGGTACTGTATATGCTGCATATAAATATGACGTCGTACATAAACCGTCGTCGTCGTCTGCTGCAGCCAAAACAATTATATAATATATTATACATATACAAATACTGTATAAATGGTATAGACCACACGTGGTGGTAGAAAAAACAAATTCAGCTGTTGCGAAGGGGTTTCGTTTTGTTTTCGCGTTTTATACCAATATATGCAGACGGTACACACAGCCGGCGAAACTGCATAATCATGTAGGCACGATTGACTTGTAGGGATGGGAAAATATGAGTCCCAAGTGTTAAACTCAAGTCCCACCCTATGTACTACTTTAAAATAATGTCTAAAAATATCTATAAAATACGCCATACACGCATAATAAAATATCAATCCACTAATAAACCCATTAAATTAATATATAAGACTTAATACTCAGTTTTTGGCGTACAAATGAGAAAAGCCTCTCAATACCCCCTTCCTCATCAATTGTATCCATTCGCATAAAACACGTAAAGGTATATAAATGCAAAGTAGTAATGATTTGTTCTTTCTGTGCCACCAGAAGCCAAACAATTATAAGTAACTAAATATAAGTAAAATCTATGTAGAAAAGTCTCCTTTAGCTTCTCATGACACGAGTGAGTATAGAGAGAATTTCAATAGTTAACCGGAAATTCTTAAAACTGTGATTTAAATCTTATTATCTCAATCTATTTATCCTGTAATCTTATCTAGTAATCTGCAGGTCCAGAGTATGGTGTATAGGAATTCGTCATTTTGTTATACAACTCGGTTAAGGAAATTGGAAGTGTCAATTTTCTGTTTCTTTCTATTACATATACATAACATAGCAATTTAGATTTAATGATGCGATATGGATTCTGAAAATTGATCTAAAGTAAAGTTTTCTTTATAACGACTTTTTGATTTTTTTTTAAAAAAAATTTCGTTTAAGTTCAATTTGTCCGAATATTTAAATTTCATTTTCACTTAAAGAGATAAAATCAAAAATTCAGGAAAGTCGATCTAACTTGACGACGAATCCGGATCAGATTTCAGAATCCTTATCACATCACTAGATCAATCGGTACGTTAGAAATAGAAAATTTCTAAATTGCTATATTACGTGTGTGATAGATAATAATTGATACAGACAATCGACACTTTCAATCCCCTTAGGGCTTAAAACGACGCCACACTGCCTTGTTTCAGTGCGTGGAACATGATTCAGAAGATATACATTTTTAGAAAATTGAATTATTTTAGCATGCAACAACTTCTATAAAAAATTATAGATAATAATATGATCTAAGTTTTTACAAAGGAAATTTTCAATAAAGTTATTGTTAGTTGAGTTATAAGACTTTCAATAACAGTCTACTTCTAATAATTTTATCGAAAATCGCCCATGTAAAAATTTAGATTATTTTACGTTAAAATTTTTACAAAGGTTATAAATCCTAAAATCACTCAGTTTCTCGGAAACGTGAATCTCCCAAAACACGTTTTTCATAGTTTTTAATAATTATTTATACTCCACAATAAAAATATGTCATCTACTGGTACAGGAATTTTTGTAAATTACTTCTGAAATGTATTTAAATATTTTTCAATCGTGAGATTTTCATTTTTCTAAAAACATCTTTAAAATTGCCTATACAAAACACCTTTAAAAGTGCATGTGTGGCCTCCACTTAAGAGAGGACACCAACTACTGACGATATATAGGAAATTTACGTAGGTACGGCATTCTAATTACACCTTCATAAATTCTAATATTAGAATAAATTTATCTATTAATACATTTGTAGACGAGATCGTTACATCTATACCGTGAAGTCATCTTTTTTTTTTTTACAAAATTTCAATTCGAAAGATAAATATATTATCAATTTCAATTATTTGGATTTGAAAATATAGTTATGTCTATTGATAAAATTTCAGGAAAAAGCGATCTCGGGTTTAAATTTGATAAATCTGATATTAGAATATTGATGAAATTGTGATAAGAATACCAAACTTGTACACTTCCTGTATTGTCGGTGGGTTGGACGGTGAAAGCAAATGCCGGGGTGCAGGCGGTCCTCTTAATGATTTCACGAAAAATTTCGTTCCAACATCACATACGCCAGCCCTGCGTGGTACATCACAGAAATCTCCAAACGAAGTCACCTATACACCAACACTATTCGAAACCGTCCAATTAAATTCCAAACCTAAACACGGTCTAAACGAATGACATAACAGAACTCCCTCTCAACACACTCCTACTCTCTGCCATAAGCCCGGAGCTTGAACCAGAGTGTACTTTCATCAAAGCTAAGCTAAGCGCATGTCGTTCCAACGTGAACTGGAAGAAAGCCATTGGATTTGGCCGCCAGACGAAGGTGCACGTTCATATAGGATTATATGCGGAAAATCCCCCGAATCTCGGATAGACTCGTGAAATAAGCTTAGATCCGATAACACGAAAAAAATAAATAAATAAATAATCCTGCGGTTCGGCGAGCGCGCAGCATCGGCAGCAGACACGTCCGTGGTGCGGTCCATATAGGTATACGTCTATAAATAAGTGTATGTGTTTTGGGTGGGCGTTTTGTCTTTGTCGGTACTTTGTCGTACGAGTGTGCTGGGCCGGCACAGGTACGGCGAGAGGAACGGCTAATAATATTATGTACGCGTATCGCGAGCGCGACGAAATCCGCCTTTGGTCCAATTATTTTTACGCCCAAACGTTTCGTGTCGACGCAATTCGTTCGCAGCCGTGGTTGTTTTTTTTTTTTTTTTTTTTTGGGATGGGTCGAAGACGGTAATTAAACATAATATATTGTGTCGTTGCGTACGAGACGACTGCCTTGCGGGTCAGCCTTCAGTGGTTCTCATCGTGTATATACAGTCGCATAGTCGTACGATTTTCGACAAGAGCTGTGAGCGTATTTCCACCGGCAAAAAATAACAACGTGGGCGCTGCGATTGATTCCACAAGCAGTTTACACCATCGGCTTTTGAGATTTCAGACGATATGTTTGTCGAAAATTTCGACAGTATTCGGACCGGACGGACCACCTAGCTGCAGCTGTCCAGTAAAACCCACGCGCGGAACGTAATATTTTCATCTGCGGGAACCTTTGTAGGTCCAAAGGCAAACGTCCGTCACATTTCCTTCGTTACCGCACACAATATAGTACACATAAACACATTTACATACACTGCATGTTCATATATGATATCCTATCGGGAATTTTTTCGTTTAAACACACGTCGCGTGTCCAAATAATGGACGCCTAATCAATAGATTTTTCGTTGCCATACAAGAGGAACGGCATTATACTGCGTTATTCCGGCAGCGGTATATTCCCTTTACTATAGTGGACGGAAAATTAGAGAAGAATTTAGATTTAACTTATATAAGTGTTAGAAAATCCGGCCAGAGCCCATCGAAGGGACCTATTTCCTCTTTTTGATAGACTTTTCGCCTATGGCTTTACTAGATATGGATACGATCATCGGGGGTTACGGAACATCTCCACCGAATCCGGGTGTATAGCAGAAAACCGATTGGTCGTTGTATTGCGAAACATCGCGAGCAAGAAATATTTTACCCACCCTGTATCTTTACAGGGAAAAAAAAAACCAAACACAATATAATTATACAAAAAAAAAAAAAAATAAGAATTATCATAAGATATATCCATTTTACCGCTTCTGTATTATATAGCGTTATTATAATAGTTACTAAAAAACTTTTAAAGCAAAAAGTTGTATAGAAAAAAATTAACGTACCTGTACATAATGTATTTGGTTAATAAGGGTAGCCAGTGGATACACTACATTGTACTGCAGGATAATTAATATTTTCAAAAAAAAAAAAAAACTGTTTGCCTTGTTGTGTATGCCTATGGGTATCCTATATTATATTAAATGAAAACGAACATTTATAGTGTATAATGTAGACGTGTATATAATATCGTAATAGATATAACGACGACCCAATTAACATTAAAGCCATTGTATTATTGTTGCACGTGTGTATGGCATTTTCGTTGAAAACTTTCCGTAAGTATGGTAGGTACGTGCGCACGCGATCATGTAGGTACACGAACTTTTTACAAGCGGGGGGTTTTTTTTTTTTTTTTTGTTTTTCTTCTTTTTCGTTGTTTTTTGTTTCTCTAAAACGCAAAACGATCGCGAAACACGACCCAGTATATTATATTATATGTATCTCCGCATTCAGTATTATTACTAGTGTGCTCACTGCACTATACGTATACTGCAGAGATGAAAATATCATGTCCGTCGTACATATATAAATGTATATAGGTACGGTATATATACACTGTACAGCAAGCTGCAGAGTGTCAACTGTACGGTTCGCGAAACCGGATTCGGAATCGGCACGAATAAGACCAATAAAAAAAAAAAAACCATCCTAGTCGTGTGGTAAGAAACGTATGCGTATATAATACATGTGTATATTGAATAGGTATATATATATATATACACACCATACAGCGCGATTTCCGCAGCAGCCACGACGACGACGATATATTGTCACATTTAGACCGATCCGTGCGGAATTTCTACAAGAGAGCATAATACTACGATATTGTATAAAGTGTTGTCTTACGCGCGCCCAATCGAAAAATCATGTCCAAAACGGTATAAACCGCGAACACTGCAGGAAATAATATATATATATAGAACATATAAGTAGATTGGCCGACCCCAAATAGTTGGGAGAGAAGGCGAAGGAGAAGAAGAAGATTATAAGTAGATATTATGTACGTCAGCGCTCTAATACCTCCACGCACAAACTATATAATCGCGTGTCTTTTTTAGAAAACTTTTTGGGTAAAATTTCGATTTTTTTTTACCTTTTCAAAGTACCTTATATCTATAGTACCGAACCGAATGCAGCGTTTATGACCGGGGCACATATTATACCGCGCGTTATCAAAATATTGTTATATACACCGTCGCGCACAGCGTAGGTGGCGTCGACCCGACGTCGACAAAAACCAACTGTGAAAATATTATAATATAAATGTAACAGGTTTCCTTTTAATTATAATATATGCATATATCTGAGCGTGTGCGTACTTATATATACGTCTGAACGTTTCCCCGCCTGCGCACGACCGATATGTGTGTGTGTACTCGGTTGACGTGAGAGTTGACATCGCTTGTGCTACATATATATATATATTTTTTTTTACATATACAGTATGATATAAATATTGTATTTGATAAACGGTATATAACGTATACATATATATATATATATATATATATGCGGATAAAAAAGTATAGGTATACTTTGTCGTCCGACGGTGGTATGCACGTCATCATCATCTGCATGACCGCGTGCGAAATATTTCCATTATTTATTATTTTTTTTTTTTTTCACCTCTCCCGCACGTATAATAATATTTAAAATCTGCGACGTTTGTCAGCCGACGGAGTATAATATTATATTATATTATTATTGTTGTACCGTACATTGTACTATTATTATATTATCGTATATTGTGCGGTTACCGTAGCGGCTGTGACGCGAGAAGAAGAAGAAAAAAATTGATGACAAACGGTTTGTGCCGACGCTCGACGCGCGCGCGATCGCGGACGAGTTTCCTAAAGGGGCCGGATACCGGATGTGCGCGAGGAAAATCGACCGGTCGGCGGTGAAACTTTTATTTTTTCGTAATGCGACACGACTGCGTGGCGTCGTCGCTTATAATATACATTTCACAAACAATACATAATATTATATTATACTCCCGAAACGAGAATTGTTTTTACGATTGTCAGTATATTACAAAAAAAAAAAAAAAGAAGAAGCTCCGAAGATTATATAATATATTAATAGACTTATATATACATTATAAATATAAAGAATTTGGACGATGCGTTTGGTTATATTGTTTTGGACATGATATGGATATATGGATTGTGTGTGTGTGTGGTTTTTCTTTAAACAAAATCTCATATTTTTCAAATCGAATATATTTTCGGCAATGTTTTTTTAGATTACGATCGAAGCGAGGAAATGTATTGGATTTATAACGATGTGCGGTTTTTCGTTTCTGTCTGTAGATACCTAGTAACCTATATAGGGTATACATTTTTTTCGGGTAAAATGAATCAAGCAGGAGTTTTTTTTTTTAGAATAAAGAGATTTTTCAATGGCCCATTTTTTCTAGTTGCAGGTTACTTTAAAATGGTAATTTTTTATTATTTTCCCAGTACTATTTTTAAACGTAAAGGAAACCAATATTTTTTTTTTTGTCAATAATATAATATCATACTATCGAACTTTACTCAAAATCGTCTTTGGAATACAATGATCTATCTATCTATATCTTTGCTTTCAAATTTAAAACAATTATAATACACCATGGCGTGTCCGACGTGATGACCGCGACGAAATAGGGACGACGGACCAACTTCCGTCATCCGTGTCTGAATTGCGCTTTCATTTATTTGAATTTGTATTGTCCAGGTATGTGTTTTATATAGATTAGAACGCGACAAAAAGACGACAACAGTTTAAAACACGATTAGTGTGGGTACCAGCTATAATGATACAATATGTCAAACACAATGAACGTGCGGCTCGCACAAACAAATTCAGGTTATTTCAATCGTTTTTTTTTTTTTTGTATTTTAAATCCCTCGGGCGCGCGCGATTACCGTCCAACCCTAATGGTTTAATTTTCGATCGTAATAATAGGTTTCACACCCTCAACGCGTATAAAATACCGTATAATAATGAAAAATAACAAAGTACACGGTTTCCGACAAACAAAAAAAAAATGAATAAAAAAATCCAAACCAAAATAAACGATTATATATCATTATCTATACGTATATGTGTGTGAGCTGTGCTGTGAATATCTATTATATCTACATCGTCATATACATATATATATATATATACATATACATATATATATATATATATATATATATATATATAAGGTACATATATAATATTATATATACACATTATTTTCCTCAGTAATCGATAAAGTTACAAAGGATATATGAGTTGAAGTACCATATGGTGCATAAGGTTTGCAGATAATATAGTGCTGATAAGAGAGAGTCCTGAGAAAGTGAATGGTAGACTTGAAGAGTAAAGGGAAGCTCTTGAAAGTAAAGGACTGAGGATTAGTAGGGGTAAAACAGAATATATAGAGTATGATTTTGGTGAAAGGGGACATGGACGGAATAGGAAAAGACTAGAAATAAAGTTGAGTGGGGATATAGTGGGAGAGGTTGAGGGGTTCAAGTATTTAGTGTCCATTGTACAGAATGATGGGGTTTGGAAGAGGATATGAAATACAAGATTAAGTGTAGATGGATGAAATGGAGAGAAGTGTCAGGTGTTTTTGTGTGACAAAAGAATCCCTATTAGGTTAAAAGGTAAATTTTATAAGTTAATGGTGAGATCTGCAATGATGTATAGAACAAAATGTTGGACAGTAGATAGGAAGATAGAACAGAGAATGGGTATAGCAGAGATGAGAAGTTAAGGTGGATGAGTGGAGAGAATAGAAAAAACAAAATAAGGAAGGAATATATAAGAGGTAATATAGGAATACCTTCGATAGTTGACAAAATGAGGAAGATTAGATTGAGATGACTCAGACATTCATTAAAGATGTAGGAGACTTTGCAGTATGATTAGTAAAGGAAATATATGTTGATAGAAAGTGGTGAAGAGGAAAATCGAAAAGAGGTTGGGGGGATGTGATGGAAAGTGATATGAGGAGATGGGGGTAAGTGAATTAGATGTGGGAGATAGAGTAAAGTGAAAGTGTAGGACTAGGATGGCTGACCCCAAATAGTTGAGAGAAAAGGTGAAGGAGAAGAAAATGAAAGATATAAATATTATATTACATACATATTATACTTATTTAAGGTACTCCAAAAAATAACACGTACATAAATTCAATTATGAAATTTATTTTTTCTAATTTACAGGTAAGCGTATAGGTTATATGGATTTTTAAATTTTAAATTTATTAAAAATTGATGTTTTTCTATCAGTGTAAAAGTAGGGTTTTTAAATGTTTTGAATAAAATCATCATGGTTTTATTATTGTCTTAAACGCATTTTAAACAAAACGCTTAAATATTTTCCAAAGCGAAGTTTCACTTATTATAGGTAATATTATTTTTTTTCAACATTCGTACAAATATGTTTGAAATTGGGAAATATTGGCTATTTTAAAAGTTGCTGTAGTTATAGATACATTAAATATTTATGTATGTAGCTATTTCTATGTTTGCTATAGGTATATTATATTGTATGTATATTGGTGTAAATATATTTAACGTAAAACAATCAACTTTAAAATAATTTATTTATAAATTGTTCTCTTTGGTAATTCTTATATAAATAAAATAGTAATGTTTTTATGTTTTGAGCGAAACGAGGAATGTATGGTTTTTATTATTTTTAAAAATTGAGCATGAGATTTAAAGTATAATAAAATAATTTATTGAAATCTACTTTAATTAATTTCACTACAAGTTTTGCTTTTTTTTGTATTATTGTCTGATATTTATTTCTAAATACATATTAGACTTGAGAGGATGCACCCATTTTAGCGGTATTAAAATACGTTCATGATCTATAACTAAAACTTCTCTCTTAGTAATCGCAGAGTCAACATTTATACAAAATATGAAAGATGAGAATATTTATTATGCCGTAGCATAGTTTTTTCCCTTAAAATTGTTTTTCATGTTTTTTTTTAATTTTAAAATTTTACGATTTCAATCACGGGTTTTAGGCTTTAAAAAAAAACATACTGAAAAAAACTCTACTCTACAGAATAGTAAATATTCTTACGAGTATCTTTCATATTTTGTATAGGTACATTTTGACTTTGCGATTATACAAAGAAAAGTTGTGGTTATAGAGCGTGAACATGATTTTTAACAAATATCGTGAAAATACATCAATAAAAAATGGTACTTACACATAACTTTTTTTAAATTAATTTAAGAATACAATTAAATATTTTTAAATTGTTGGATTTTAATTTTTCTTAAAATTTCATAAAAATTGCCCTTAGAAAAACCCCTTAAAAATCGGGTGTATAGCGCCCTTTTAAGCTAGTCTATATTAATTATATTATTATGTCGAATTTTTTTAATAGATGGTAATTTTTAAACCTATGTTTAATTTTTTTTCTCATTTTATTCAATTAAATTAATAAATAAACAATATTATTATAATTGGTACCTGACTACTTTTATAATTATACAGCTTATTATTAAATTTATATTAATTAGTGGGTGCAATTCAGATTAAATGTAGATTCTTGAAATTTCAAATTGTAATAGAAAGTTATAATTATAAGTCCAACACAATTATTATTGTAAATAAAATAACCCTAGTATTATTGTATTACTTTTACTATGCAAATGTAAATGCATTGATAACAAGGAACGGTGAAAACTGATATTTGTAACAAGTCCAAACCTATGCATTGTGCCATCTAAAAAAACACCTCGTACAATTTCCGTTTTAACTTTTGGTTGAGGTCTCAATAAATAAATATAAAAACTTTGGTCATCAATACTTATTTGCGTAGAGCGTACAAGAGAAATAATACGTTGTGCGTCCCGAAATGTTATATCGGCCCATTAAATTATTATTTATCAAACGTCGAGTTAAACAACACTGCATATTATAATAATATAATACCAGTCGGATGTTATATAATACGACAATACAGTATTACTGAGTAGTTTATGTGTTATTTATAAGTATTATTACCTACCTATACTTATTACTTATTAGTATAATACTTAAGGGGAGCTCATTGACCAATATTATATTACATTAATAAAAAGTATATAATTATATATATATATATATATATATATATAGTGTTTAGACTTTAGACCAGTTATGTACTTTTTTTATCTAGATAAAAGTTTAGATAGTTTGTCTAGATTAAAGTAAAATGTATCTAGATATAGAAAAATATCTTTTATTTAGGTAAAAAAACAAATAATTTTTTTTTTAAATAATTTATTATTAGTTTAAGTAAGTATATATTATATATTACACACAGTTTACATTTTATTCGTGGACTTAAATAAAAAATGTATTAATACAATGCAATTTAAAAAAATAAAAAAATACTATTTAACGTTTTATAATAATATTATTTTTTTATTTATACATTTCTAAATATAAAGTGAAAACATAAGGTACCTATTAACTTATAAATATTAAAATGGAATGTTTTATAATAATACCAAATTTTTATCACAGCTGTAAATATACTTACACCATAATATAGTTAATAATAACTATAATAATAGGTAATATAAATTTTAAAATAATTGCTGTGCACTTCGTTAGTTGGGTGTCAGTAGGGATAGAAGCACTTCGCTCATTGGATAGGATACTCTTTCTGGATGTATTTCATTTGAAAACAATGATAAGCAATGAATTGCATTTGACAAAAAAAAAACTATTCTGAAAGTATCTTTTGTGAACTATACGTCAATAAAATATAAACATACTTAACTATTAATATTAATGATGTTATTCAGTTATTCGTGATTAAAAAAAAAAATTTTATTTTATAAAAAATCAATGAGATAAATTTATCTAGATAATACAATTATTTATCTTAGATAGTACTACAGATAATCCATACATTATTTATCTAGATAAATCTCAACTCTGTATATATATATAAATTATAAATTTGTATATATTAGTAGGTACCTACCTACACCTAAATAATTAATAATATTAAATATATATACAGATGCTTACTAATGTACTATATAGTACATTTACTTTCTTAAAACGATTTCCCTCGTTCCATTTATAATAATAAATTCTGAGTTCATGACATAAGTACCTATATACATACAGAATATAGCAAAAAAATCTCCCGAATTTTGGAGGTTAATAGGAAAAAAAGCATACAAGTTGTCCAAAATTAATTTTTACACGATCAATGTAAACATACTCGTATTATAGATTTTTTCAGCGGGTTTTCAAAGATGTCACTACTAGATTATGTTTTTAAGTTTAATATTTTATTTTTTGTGGTAAATTTAAACTAATTTCTAAATTTTTTATACATATAACTATATCTATAGTCTTATATGATTAATCATATTTTACTTATGAACGGCCAGAAAAGTGTTTATAATTTTTTACTGCTAATTTTTTTGGCACCACGAAAAAAAGTTGATGAGTTTTTTTTCTACTCATTAACTATTTTCGGAGACGGTATTGAAAAAAAATCGTCATAAGATCTTCAACTTTATCCAAAACCCCATATAAAATAATTGACTTATGTATAAAATAAAATTATTCCCTACAAAATGTCCACCCCTAGAAGTTTGTCACCCAAAGCGATCCCCCCTTAATTCTCCCAAAATACACCCACTTCCTAAATCGTACAATGAATTTCGTTAGGATTGTATTGGTTTGACAATACGAATTCGCTGAATAAACCACACAAACTATTGTCTCACGGTCCGTGGTGAAAACAGGATTTCTCCCGCGGTAAACCCCAAAATCAGCAAAGCTGGATTAAATATTCGACGAGCAAGCCCGGAATAAATATTTATTGCCGGGCAACTGGCCATCGGATAAATGCAATTCTGATAAAATAGGCGCATTTAACACGTGACAATAAATTTTCTCATCGGCAAAAACAAAAGCTATTGGCTCCCTCGAGTTCTCGAACAAAATAATGTACTTATATACTTACTTAGTATAATTATTTTAGATTTTAAAACAAGGATAAATCGTTAGGGCATATATATTCGAAAAACGATTATAATTTTAATACTGCGATTAATTATGTAACAACAGTAGGTACCTTATATATACATATATAGTACCATTGATTATATAATTATATATATATGTATAATCCTTATATAATCAATGATAGTACTAAACAACTAATGAATTATGTATAAAAATAGATTTAAAAAACGTTTTATTATAATTACAATCCAGTATATATGTATATTATTGTATACATTACAAATCATATCATATCATTACAGAAAGTTAAAAATAATACTAGAAAATTTAGTCTATATTTCTGAATTACAAAAAAAATATTCCACAATCAATTTCATCAGTTGATCGTAATTTTATTATTTTATGTGCAGAAATAATAAATATCACAAGATTTTTTTTAAAAAAAAACAAGTCTATATTTTATCTTCTTATTCTACATTTTCCAGCTTTTATTACTCTTTAAGGCACAAGAATATTCGCTGCCATCACTAAATCTTTCCACTTTTTCCGATTTTGTACTATATATCCTTCCAATTCTGTACTCATCCTAGGTTTTTAGATCTTTTTCTACAACATCTATCAATCTCTTTCCAAGGCAACCACCCCGCGGTCTTTTCTCTTCTGGCTTCCAGTACATTACTGTGGATAACGAAATTATAGAGTGTAGTAATTTACTACTATATATAATTACGGCATTTTCACATCGTCGCATTACATGAACCAGTCAGCTGCAGTCATTGTATTCCCTAGCTTTTCACGAAATTATTGACTGTTCTCATTTCCACTTGCAAATCTCTTTTGAACTTTTTTCATTACTTATTTAAAGAAAAAAATCATTGTTAAGTCTAAACCAAATAATATATCTATCAATTTAAAAAATTATTTTAAATACAGTTGGAATTAAATTACATACGATTCCAGATATTATATGACATTTTCCGGTCATGTTATTATTATATAGGTTACATAAATTACATTAACCTCTTCATGCACAACATTCCATAGTTTACGGGGGAAAATATATTTCATGTAACGAAAAAAATAATTGAAAAATCTCAGACTTACCCTTTGATCTTGTTTTGGGGTTTTATCCCTTAATGGGTATCACATAATACAATTATATTTTACAATTTATTATGTTTTAATATAATGGATAATAATATTATAACGTAACATTATTCAGTTATAATTATATTATGGCAACAATTTCATCAAAATGTAAAAATGAAAAAAAAATTACAACTCTGTAGAAAACAATAATTATATAAATAACAATAAATATTTGGTTGAACTCTGGCTTTCGGATCTGAGAGAAAAATTGAAAATATCGAAAAATATTACTTGGATTTTAGATTCTGAGAGAAGCGAGGAATATA
Source organism: Pemphigus obesinymphae (assembly GCA_025469235.1). Taxonomy (NCBI): domain Eukaryota; kingdom Metazoa; phylum Arthropoda; class Insecta; order Hemiptera; family Aphididae; genus Pemphigus; species Pemphigus obesinymphae. The sequence goes on along the minus strand of JAIPRL010001786.1, from coordinate 24,645 downwards.
TTAGTTTTACGATGATGTGTTTTTTGAAAACATTTTTTTTTTTTTGTATGATCGTACCCAAAAATTCTATAAGAAGAATCCGATTATTACAAGTAACGCTGTTTTCTGGTAGCAAATTGCATCTAGTTGGTACTTAAAAGAGGTCATTTTTTGATTTTTTTTTTTTTAATTTTTTCGATAACGCGTAAAAAAAACTATCAAAAATTAGTATAAAAATCGGTAAACATGATAGTGATAAAACTCTTTATAACTCCGAAAATATTGTTGCTAGTGGCATGACATTTTCACCACAAACGTTATACCTATACGTAAAATATTAATAGAAAAAAATTTTCAACAATTTTTACCTATTTTTAGGCTATTTATAGCAATATTAAAATTTAAGATAGGTATTTAATTTATAATAGTCTAAATTGTAGGTTTTAAGACCTGAAAATTTTAATGTAAGTGTTCTAACTACACACAAAAAAAAAAAAATTTCAATCGGCAGATACAATATCTTTTAATAGTCATTTCATTTTTAAACATATTTTTAAATTTTTTTCCCAGACCCAATAGTCAGAGTTCAACCAAATATTTTCGATTTTGCGATATATATATATTTACTAGGTACCAATGTAATATGTAGGATTATATAATATAGGTAGGTACGTACCTTTTTGGCACAGATGTATCATATGATACCACCACGAACATAACAATTACTGACGTTTAATATTATAAAATAAATGTTATAAAATTATATATTATTGTTTAGCAAAACATTTGAAATGCTTGGAATATTTTTTTATAGTTGTAAAATTAGTATTTTTTTTATCGAAACTTCGTGCGTTTAATATGATGCGACATGAGTTTTATCAAAATCTTATTTTATCATTATTAAATCATTTCACGGCGTGATGTTAGCGATCATTAATATAAATTATAAAACAAAAAAAAAGTACAAAAATGATAATTTGGTTAAATGTAAAAATAAGAACTTATACCTATATATTATGTTTTTAAATGTTTTACCTATATGGTAGGTATTAAAACATATTCTAATATATAAAATCTACTACAAAGTTCAAAATAAATGTAATCATTTAATTGCAATGTTTTTATTAAATTTAAAATATAAGATTAGAAGTAATTTAAGTGTTTTACTTTCATTAATAGCCAAAAGCATTAAAAAATATTATCGATAAAATAATTTCTTTATTTAAACAGAAAAATAAATTATAGGTACCTAACATAAATACTCATTTAATATTTATTTATGTGTATAAAATTTTGAAAAATTGTCATGAATATGAGTAACTACCTATATGTAAAGTCTTAACGAGTCAATAAAAATATTAGATAATATTGGTTGTTATTAAATATTACTCAGAGTTTTAATAAAATAAGTCAATAAAATTGTTTAAAATTTAAGGATGATAAAATTTAGTACATTTAGATATACTTAGCATTTAGGACAATAGTATATCATAAAACAAATACTGACCATTTACAGACTAAAAAGTATTTAAACTAAATTAATTTTCGCTAAAATATATTATGGATATACGTAAATTTCAAAATAATATTCGGTATAGCTGCTATAGCGTGATTGAACACATTTGAACATTTTATGACGTCTGATGTTAGTATAGTAGTACTAAAAGTGAAAAATGTATTTTTATGATTCAAATTATAAAAAAAACATCATAAACCAATTTTGTCAAACACAGAATAATTTTTGTTTTTTTCTTTCAGTATATTATTAAGTAAGTATAGTATAGTATAGGATTCTTTTGTGCATCGAGAAACTACTGGGAAAATAAAAAATGACCTCTTTAATGTATACTAACTACCAAATATAAAAAAAAACTATTTCTTAACTTTCACTAAAATAAGTTTTTACTTATATAGTATAATACGTATAATTTATGTAGGTATAATGCATTTATACCTGTAATATATAAATATATATATATAAGAAACAATGACAATTATTAATACCTATATCATATAACCTGTCGAAAAAATTTCTGAGATTCTTATTTAAATGAAATCACATATTATGTGCAGTAGGTACTGCAGTGTAATTAATAAATGCATATGTTATTTCCCACCACTACTATTAAATTATAATTTGTTGAACTTAAATTTATTATGTAATAATGTATTAAACAATTCTGCGGAATACATCTGACAAGGATATATCCTAGCTGTTATACCGACTGACGGCTGATGGCAGATGTCAACAGTAGGTACATATAGACTATATTTACAGTATAATAATATGTAGTTGATATTCGATAAAATAGAATCGGGACAACAATTTATTTTCGCTTTCCTAAGAAACGATATGAGTTCTTAGGACTTAGGCATTCAAAATTTTATTTCCATATCTCTAACCCCCTTGGTTTTTATGTTTGGTTTATATTTGATAATAATTGATAAGATATTTATTATTTCCATATTAATTGAGAGCATGGAAATATATATTTTATAAACTATACTGAATAAAAACTATAAAAACTATGTTTAAAACGTAGTACTTCAATCATTCTCTGGTTAAATGTTATGGACAATTTTAATATTTTTTCAAAATTAAAATTCATGCATCGCGATGTAGATACTGATGAAATTAGAATCGTCTATTTAAGTGAAAAATATTATTTTTTTCGCAGTTACAAAATAGATCGCTGACATTTCCATTAAATGATCATGTACGATTCACACGAGCACAAATCCATACTAAGAAAGAACAATAAATTACCTATAAAGTAGAAGCGTGTGGTGTGATCGAGTGAAGACCACGAAAGTCTTATTTTACTTATTTTTGCTTAGTTATTTTTATAATATATTTATATTCAACGTCTCAAATTTGAATACTGATTACGTAATTTGCTATAGTTTTTTCTTTCTTTTAAGAGTTAATATCACGTTATAATAATAATGTTAATTATAAAAAAGCCGGTCAGTATGAGGTAGAAGCACTTCGCTCGTTGAGTAGGATATACTGGTGGTGGATATATTGAATTAGGAAGCAATGATAAATCATTTATTACGATGAAAACGATTCTAAAGGGAACTCGGTGTGATATATCTACATAAATATTACAGTTCAAAAATTTGAAAATCTTAAATGCCACCCTATTATATTATATTATTTCAGTATATTATACTCATTATCCGAATAAATATTCCATTTTAGCCAGACACTCACTTTGTTAAATTACTATAATTTAGAAATTTTCACTCTAGTAGTAAAAAAATATAAGAAAATATAAACCACCATAATAATATTGGCCAATTTCAATCGTTTGAATCTAAAATGCCGTTCATTATACACCATAATATAGTACTTAGGTAGTTTGTAGGTAAGTATACTACGTATATATACGAATGCAGAATGGGATGTATATTATATAATATATATACCTACCATGTATAACACTATACAGTGTGCAAAGTACAAACTATTTCTTCTTCCCTAATGAAACTACAGGAATAACCGAAAAATGCTTTGTGTGTAGAGGGTACCATCTAGAGCCTATTTCCTATCGATATCATATCAACGCCAAAGCTCATCCTCGGCTCCTTCTGGTCGAAAATTTGCTTATAGAAAAATAAAAAATAAAATAAACATCATTGTAAAATCAATAGTTTCCTCGCTATGCTCAGAATCTAAATTACAAAAAAATCTATATTATTTACAATATTATACCTAAATATCAACAGACATTTTTTCAAGTGTTACCTAATTAATTATTATATTATAATTTATAATATATATATATATATACAGCATGCTATGATTTTTTGCGAGTTATTTGCTCCGAGTTGTTGCTTTTTACAAAGCGTTGGAAATTGAGATATGAATAAGTGGGTGCAATGTTTGATTGTGGTGTGGTTTAAAAATCTATGGGTCTAAAAACGAATCTCTAAATGACTTAGGATCTAGAATTGATTGCTTGAATGTTGGGTAATAAGATTTCAAGATTTTTTCGCTGGTGGTAAGTACTGTACGCTGTTGGCCGCACGCTTCATTAAGTGTGGAGTTTTTTTTCCATTGGCTTGGAGAGAGATTGGAAGTCCAAGCAGGGTTAACGTAGGTGATAACATGGTCGGATCTAACATTTATAGGTAGACGTGTGTTTTATAATTTAAGATTCGGGGAATTTTTATAGTTCATCATAGAATAGAGAGTATGTCTGACAAATTTGGCTTTATTGGTAGTTTTTTGACGTGTTTGTTGAAAGTTAGGTTTTCATCTATGGATGCTTAAGTATTTGAAGGAGGTAAATCCGCCTATTTTGGAATTTTTGATTTTGATTTTTTTGGATATTTCTGGGCTCTCGATTAGTGAACAGAATTGTGATGCCAAGCAGTTCGGTTCTGTACTGCAATTTTATACCAACATTTTAATTATTCTTATTAAAAAAATTAAGTACAGTAGAACTTCGATTATCCGAACGCGAATCATCCGGACGTCCAATTAATCGGACGAGAAAAAAAAATGAAATTGTTCGTAGCTTATTTGAAGAAGATGTTACTGAAAAAGAGAAAAATGAAATTGACGATTTGACTGAAGGTGAAAATGGGCCGTCTCATTCTGAAGCTTTTGATGCATTGGATTTGGCGTTTAAATGGTTTGAGAGGCAAGAAGAATCGAACACCACTCAACTGTATTGCAATTAAGAAGATTGAGAGACATAGCTGCTCTAAAGAGAAAGTCAACTATGAAGCAAACTAAAATATCATCATTTTTCAAAATAAAATAATAATGTGCCAAGTCAGCTTTTTTTTTTGTTTTAAAATGTGTCACATATTATAATTAAGGCTTATTTTGTTTTAGTTAAATATATAATAAAATTATTTGTTTATGGTTACGAATTTTAAATTATATTACATATATATTAATAATAAATACAATAAATACATACAATATATTCATACAATTATATAACTTTTGATTTATCATACGTCAATCATCCGGATATTTGCTTATCCGGACCACCCTTGACATTAATTAGTCCGGATAATCGGAGTTCTACTGTATTTCAACTTTCAAGTTTATTGCATTCTGCAATGTATTCGGAGGAATAAGCATGTTTTTTTATTAAATAAATAGGAAAATAAATGTCTATAAAATGTAGGTACTACATTTAATGGTAAATAATTTTCAATTTAATCAACAATAACGTAGGTACAACAACATATATTTAGTTTGTATTAACTCTTTAATACCATTGTAAATATATGGTAATCATCAGAATAAATGTGATAATTCAATGATAACATTTAAAATTAAATAAATGAATAATAAATAATAATAATAATTAAAGTGTACATATTATGTATATGCATATCAATTTATGGGTAATTTTACAACCTACAAAAAATATAATAGATTAGAATTAAAAATATTTCTTATTTTTTTTTTATAATAATCAAAAAACATCAGTAACTGCTATACTACGCGGGTTAAAGTAGCAACCACGGACTATAAGATATCTTAGTCCGTGGCACGACTATAGCACAGATTATATGAATACAGATAGATCACTCGACCCGAAAACAATAGATCGTCGAATATCGTCTTCTGATAGGCTCTACAGTTATCAGTGTAGTTACATACAACTATATAAATTATTTTGCTAATATACAATATTATTATATAAATAATCCATTATTTTTAATGTTATCATAATAGATAATAATAAAACAACACAGATTTCAGTTTGTTTCATGAGAATAATGTTTAAATTTATGGCGTTTATATCATAGTCACACTGATTCCTGTAGAGTTATTAGTGACCAAATGACGTCATCGTTTTTGTATACATGGCGAGTGATCTATCTGTATCACGGACGTATACAGGACTGGACACCGTCCACTGTACGCCCGATACGTATACATATTTAAAAAATAAGAGTAATGCATTCACGATTGTGGGCGCCATATCATACGACGAGCTATCTAGTAATACAAAATTGATAAAATTTTGCGTATGCTAATTTTTAAACAAACCTATCCAAATCATTATTATTAGCTTTGACAACAGGTAGTAACAATCTATGATTACAAATTACAATATGTATATTTATTTTGTAACATTAATCATGACGAAATAATTATAAATTTATTTCGTCATGATATTAATATAATAAAATCATAGAACATTAATATTTAATTCGCGATTAGTATGCATCACAGACCAATAGACCATTGGAATTATAGTATAAAGAATACTATAATGGGAATTAGGAATGTACCTAATAAAATATAGGTAATTATACAAACATAGGAAATATTATTATTATTAATCTATTATATTTGTACAGCTTATAATGAGGTTCAAGTCGAAGTGAGTTTTGATGTTTTTTTCGTGGTTTTATTATGTTTTATAGTCTTGATATTTAAAAGTTTAGTATACTGTTTTATTCTCATTGATAAATAATAATTAATTATAATATATGTGATTTATTATTATATTATACACATTTATACTGTATTATTATTTCTATACATTAAGTATTTTTGTAGGGAAAAGAAATTTATATAGGTAATAATCCCATGTTTAAAAGTTTCTATATCATATTAACAAAGTCATAAAGACAAGTTTTTAAAAATTATAAATGTAATATATTATATGTATTTAAAATAATTAATTAATTAAAATCAGATTCATAATATATGAACATACATGTCCTTGATGAGAACGTAGGAATTACAAATAATTATTTTTAAATTAAATTTCTGGTATATGATGTGATGAACTTGCTACTAGATAGCGTAGCGTACGCTGGATAGCCCCAATTCGTGATATTAATATTAAATTGATAACGACAAGTGTCCATTCCTGTCACAGATATATATAATATATATATCTGTGATTCCTGTATATACGTCAGCTGTGGTCTGTATTCATATAATCTGTGGCTTTAAATACTAGTATCTACGACGTGGTCCGTGATAGCATGAACCATAGAGTAATAAAACTATAGAGACAGCATCACTTATATTTCGTTGATACTAAATTGAAGCAAATTTCGACGCCATTGTACCCCTGTTACGATTCTCACGATCACTAGATACCACTGATTTAAATTAAATATCTATGGAAAAACATGGTCATATTTAATTTTAAAAAATAATTTATTTTAAATTGTTTTGATTTTGTTCTTCTCGTATGTGTGTACGTGTGTTATTTTTTATTTCTTTTTACTCGGTTAGCAGGCTGTGTATTCAAGTTTATCATTTATTATTTATATTTAGTATTATAAATAATATATTATTTATTAAACAAAAAAAAAAAATATAATTTCTTTATTGTGTTTGAACGAATTCCATAATTATGGTATAAATATTGTACGATTTGCTTTCAGTAGTAATTTAATATTAGTACTATGGTCACACTGCAAGTACCCCGACTGTCTTCACTTTCAGTTAGCTATGGCCACCCCTTGGCACGAACTAAGATAGTATGAGCTGAAAACGACGGATTAATACGTGCCACGGACGTATATACAAGACTGGACACTCGTCATCCATAGAGTAACTCAACGTCATAGATAATAAAATAATGGATGGGCCATAAGAGTTTATCACACAGGAATGAATCAACATTTTAAGATTTTGAGGTTACATGGGGTCTTAAGAATATAAAACAATTTTATTAAATAAAATAATATAATTAAATAATAAATGACAATTTAAAAAATAATCGTGATGTATTCATATTTATATTTATTATCTATGTTGTGAAATACAATTATTTATGATAAAACCCCTTGCTAAAGTGAGAGCGCTATATAAAAGTAGTCTTCCTCTCTTCCCTATTCCGGACCGTGACCCGTTGTTTGGCTAATATAGGCATGGCCTATCAATTCTTTTATTATTTATGCTCTAAGCCACCTCTATATTACTCTATACCTTATTCTAGTCTTTATGATAGCACAGAATATTGTGTGATAATAGAATGTTTATTGTTTTTATATCATTTTACATTTGATTTTTTGACTTGGAAATTAAATGTCATGATTTTTGCATTAGAAAAGGGTTAACAACTTAACAACAGGTTATAGGAATATTAGTGTCAAGAAATTTTCGACAATGAACATATATTCTTTTTTTGAGTTAATATTTTATTACAAAATGAACAATTAATTTTATTGGATTTCATATTTCTAATGTTATTTAAATAGCCGGGCTGGGAGGATGTGTAGGATATATTATGGAGGTAACCCTAAACACAAAAAAAGAATAATATATTAACACATTCAATAATAAAAAAGCCATATTGTAAAATTTATTATAATATAAAATGAATTAATATTTATCCATGATTATAATTGTTACTTATTCTTATACTATTTTGATTACGAATAATATGTTTACACAGTTACACTTTAAATTAGTACCAATTAAAAGGATAATAGTAAAGGACTTACTTTTTCAGATCTAAAGTTTCAAAAATAATAATTCTATCTTAGTCCATGCTATTACTATAGAATAAATGAAATACAAATGTAAAGCAAATTTTAATTGCATATTAATTACAATAGGATTTCAATAAATATTGTGAGAATAATAATCTACCAACATCATCAATATTTTGTGTGATGAACTAATACTAATTCTGTAAATATATTAATTAAATTAAAATTGTACTTTATCTGTAATGATTATATTTATAATGAATCAAATTTTTCATCCAGCATATTGTCTAATTTCTGATGTCTGGCCATATTTGATAAGACTGCATCTAAACTAGTAGTCTTTTTCTTAGCACTTCCTTTTAATTCCTTTTTACCATCCATACGATTTAAGTTCATATGTGATATGTCCTCTTGAAAATCAAAATCTGATTGATCCAATGGTCTAAAACCAATTAATGTATTGTTATAATTATGAAAATTAATATATTTTACTATTTTCAATGAAGAAAACATACTTTGTAATATCACAAGTAGTACTATTCTGAGAAGCTTGACCATCATCTGGTGTTACCTCCTTTCTTCCAGGATTTGTCCATTCAAGTTTTGGAAGTAAAACACTATCCGACTCCAGTGTTTTGTATAATGAACATATTTCAGATGGCTCCGGACTGTATTCATTTATCTGCAATTATAAATATATTTATGTAGGTGTTTAGGAAAAAAGTAATTACAAATTTAAGTAATATAAATGGAATAAATATTGAATAATAGGTAATTATTGGACCGAAAATAACATTTTTAAATAAATAATAGGTATAACTTTTAATATGATTGTATGTTAATAATAATATAGGTAAGTCAGGCCAAGTATTTGTTCAAAATGGTTTCTATAGAAACATATATATTTTTTGAAAAAAAATCGCATAAGTATGCTGTAAACGTTTCCTTTGTTATCTATAATTACCTGATTTTGTATAAAACCATAATTTTCATCATCAGAACATTCTATTATATCCTCTTTATAAGTTTCAGACATTATATAAAAATATACCTTAAATTATAATACAGAAAAATATAAATATAAAGTTAACTAATAATTATGGAATCACTATTAAAAAAAAAGAGTAACAAAGTAAAAAGTAAGTAAGATGGAATTAAATAAACAAAACAGTGAACCACCGTGAACACTGAACATATACACACACAGATATAAAATATATTATATATCTATAGCCTCACTATGACAGAATCACGCAGTGCTGCCAAATATACATATAAATCCAAAAAATGGGCAGAAATATCCAAAAGGTCGTACCTAGACATATTGTACTATTGTGCCATATGAAAGTCATTCGTATAAAATGTTTACAATTTCTACAGAGTTCGAAAAAGGCCATTATATTATATTATATATACCTTTCTTGCATGTGAGACATAAGTTCGAATTCATAACGACTTTTGATAAGACGAAACACATGGTTGGCCTTAAAGCTTCCGTAGTTTTCCAAAAAATGATAAGGGAAAAATAAATATTATACATTTTTTCCATGTTTAATCTGTTTTTTTTTCACTTCATTATTTTTAAAAAGATCGAATTTTTCATGATCCATCCACTAAGATTATAATGGACTCAGGACGTCTTGTAACGACTTTGCAGACCAGTGGTAGTTGAGCGGTCAGGTTTTGAAACGGTCTTCCGGGAGCGCCCGTAATTTAAATACCTCCATCACAAAATAAAATAATCATTTTATTTTGCCTCCATGCTTGACGATGGTTGATTGCTGATAACGATATCAAATTATCAACCCGACCGGCATCTGCCCCACGACCGTGATAAACTATATAATAGTAATTAATTAATATAGTTTATCACATGACAAAATAGATGGTTTATCATGGTAAATCATGCCCACGACAGTCTACCGTCATTATAGCTTCCTAAAAAAAAATACAATATTATGAATTATGATTTGTGACTATTGTAGTAAGTTAAAATCACTATTAGCCAGTAGGATGCAAATTTCATTTTAGTTTTAAATTTCTAATACTGTTGAGTTCTAGATATTTTTTGATTTATTGTTATGTGTACCTAATTTATAATACGATATCAATTTTTTTGAACAAGATTCCAGACGGGGTTTATTTGTTTTAATTTATATTTTTTTTATAAATCGTGATTTAAACCAGTCCAGTATCCTAGTATATGTTGTAAGTATATTTTTGTAAACTTAAATTTAGGTGCATATTAAATAAATAAATATATTCATGTGTTGTCAAAATTTCAAAATTATATTTCAAACACTGCCATCGTTTTTGTTGAGGAGTATTTTCTATTTGATCAGTTCAATGCAAAATAATAAATACCTAGTATAATATATTTTTCAAATTACTTTTATCAATACTTATTACTGAGATGCCGAACGCTATGTTTAGCCAATTCAGTTTAGGAATGTGTGGGTTGTGGTTTTTGAAAATACTTGCATACCTACTGTTGCAATGGTGGGTGGGTGTATTATTTTGGATGTTTGAACCAGTTGACAAAATATAGGTAATTCGGCGCCACTGGTACCTAATAATATACCTACAAATCAAATTTTAAATCTGTACTCAGGGTTGGCCAGATTATATAATTGATATAATTTGTATAATTGATGTATAAAAGTTTTATGTGTGTACATATAGAAAACGTATTTTTTAAAATAGAAAATTATTATATATTTTTATAAATTGAAGTCAAATATGTACCTCCTTGTTAATATAAGGTATAATATTATGGAACACTACATTACTATAGTTTGTAAGGTTAATTATAATTTAAGTAACAAGTTAATAACAAATATAATAGAAACATTAGTTTGTTTACAATATCAATCCTTTTTCTTTTTACAAAATTATAGTAATCCGTTATAATAACTAACAATTAAAAATTTAACTATTAATAATATTTAATATATAAGTCTGATAACTATTCTAATTTCTTAATCATAAATTTTAATCTTTATAAATTGTATATTTTAATTAATATAATACATATATATTATATAAAATCAATAGACTCATTATAATATCAATATTTAAGTATATATTTAGTATTTATACAAATGTTATACAAATGTATGATTAATTACTAAGTACAATTACTCACACTCATTATCTTTAAAATTACAATATTGATCAGTCTTAAAAATTGAATTTAAATTATTAGTAGGTAACTTCCTGTTTCTTTAAAAAAAAAAAATGAAAATTATAGTAATAAACTAAAAAATTAACAATACAGTTTTATACAAAAATCTGTGTATAAAACCTTGATGTATAATACCTAGTATAATGCTTGAATGATACATTGAGGATAATACGTCTCAACCCTGTCTGTGCCTAGATATTTTTTTTTATAGTTGTAGTTTTAATTCTTTAATTAAGTATATTTGTAATTATTATTATTTTATTTATTTATTTATTTTTTTTTTTTTTTTTTAGCAGGTACCTACTGATAATTTTTACATCAAAATGTTACATTTAAAACAAATGTTCTTCAAAGAAATTAAAAAGGAAATTGTACATCCTTTTCTATGTGATAAAATCAAAGAATTTGGTTCATGTAAAGGATCATGTTCAGAGCGGCATGAATTGTGCAAAACACTTGACAAAGAATGTCTCAATATTCCAGCAAAGTGTTTCATTAAAATTAAGTTGATAAAAATTCTCAGTGCTTCACATTTTTATGGAAGGATTCTTAAATATAGTACTGTGGAAGATCCCATTTACGATAGACATTGGATACATGTTTATGATTCATTTGAAGTGATACAAAATGAGTTAAATAATATTAGTGAACAAGGAAATAAAATTATACATAAAACTCCCATTATTGGTGAAATTGTTATGATAGAAACAGAAAAAAAAGAATTTTTTCGAGCAGTTGTATTGAATATAGTAAATGGATGGTTAGAAACAAAGGTAAATGTGAAATTAATTGACATAGGACATACAGAAGAAATTTATTCCAATAAAGTATTTTTATTACCAAACCATTTAAAAGAATTCCGACCTGTAGCTGTTGAAATTGTTGTATCTTCTATGGAACCAGTTGGAGATGGAGGAAGTTCTCTTTTAAGTTGGCCAATTGCAACAACAAATGTTGTACGCAGTTTATTGGAACCGTTTATTTTGACGAATCTAGAATTTACTTGTAAAGTTGAATTTACATTAGGAATAACTTTATGGGTTAATTGGCTATTAGTTATGAAATGTGTAAAATGTTCTCATTTTATATGCAAATTGTATAAAGAGCCTTTAAATTTGCCAGAAAAATTAATTAAATGTAATCTCGCAATAGCTAGTTTCCATCTAATTAATAAAATAATAGATTTAAGTAAAGATGCACATATATGGAAAGAACAGTTAAGTATTGATAAATCTTTTACCAATGAAAAAATAAATGAATCATTATTTTCATGTGAAGAAGAAAAAACTGAAATTGATGAAGTAATAAAAGTACAATGGGCCCATTTGTCTGAAGATATAATATTTAATGTACATGTTTCCTATATAGCTGAACCAAAATGTTTTTTAGTACAAAATTTAAAATTTGATGACAGAATTAAAGATCTTCAAAAAGATATTGATAAAGCTGTCAGTAACAAAACTGTTGAACGGTTAACTTGTGCTACTGTAGGAACAGTGTGCTTAGCTATATCACCAGATACTAAACAGTATAATCGTGTCTATATTCAACAAATTGACGAAGAAACAGCTGTTGTACTTTATGTAGATTATGGTGAAATTTGTAAAGTTAAAATTAAGTATTTATTGACTATACCTTCGAGTTTGATAACTAAAATACCATTTCAAGTAATTGAATGTAATTTAAGTGGGTTTAATAATTTTTTAGAAACAGATATTGTTGATCAGTTTATTGAGCGTTTCTTACAAATTACAAATATGAATATTGTGTATTTAAAAGTTCTTTCTTCTTCAGTAGATACTATAATAACTGGAGGAAACTCCTATGAAGTTGTATTGTTTAATAAGGATATAAACATAAATATTACATTAGCTGATGAATTTAATATGTATGTTAATAAAACTCAAATACAAAATATTTTGAGTTCAAATTATAAATACGATGATTATGAAAATGAGAATGATGAATATGATGAAGTAGAATTTGAAACTCAATTTGAACTCTTACAGAGCTTAATGAATATGTCTACTAAAACAAATGAAAAAGAAATTGTGTTAAACTCAACAAATTTGGGTCAAAATAAAATTGAAAATAATTCCACCAAAATGGAAGAAAAACAAATTGTGTTAAATTCATCAAATTTAAGTGAAAGTACAACTCTTCATAATAAAGAAGAAAATTGTGTTAATGTAAAGAACAAGTTTTGTCTAGATTGTAATGTAATTCCTATTGTCCCTCAGTGTTTTTGGTATCAAAATGAAAAATGGATATTTCTTAAATTGAATATACTTGCTGTAAATAATTACAATATCTCACATACAATGGATACAATAACAATTAATGTTGAAACAAATTCTGTATCTTATTTCTTTACAGCTGTATTGTATGTAAGTATAACAGAGGAATTATTTACTTGTCACGTACGTTTTGATGGAATTCACATCAAGGCGCAAAAATTAATTCAAAGTGAAGATAAATGGCCTAGACTCCTAAAATGTCCAAAGAGACATAAATATATTATTTTTGATAAAGAAAATATAGGTGAATGTAAAGATAAGTCATGGATTCAATCATTGAATAAATATAAATTAATGTCTCTTGGTCAACCGCTAAATATGACGAATTATGATAGCACCAATGATAGTGATAGTAATGATAGTCAATCTATTTATGAAGATTGATAATATATTATGTATACAGTTTTCATATTTTTTATTACCTATTGGCTTTATTAAACAAATATTTTAAAAAATAATATAATATTTCATAAATCTAGTAATATTGTAATTATTAATAAGTATATCATGTTTAATAATTTTATTTAATTCATTTTAAATGTATTTCTATTTAATAATAATTGACTTCTTATAAGTAAATATTTAGAAAAATTTTTTATAAATATATCTACTTATTTTATTACTCGCAATAAGCCCCATATATAATTTAATACAATGTATAAAAATACAGTTCATATAGGTATTAATACATTATTATAATTACCATCAATTGATCTAATTTCAAACATTTTTTGAAGTATTTTCTAATTTAAAAATTGATTATTTAATCTACTAATTATTTTTTTTAACATATTAATAGATATCAATATAGGTATAGAATGTGATATATAGGAATTTCATTTTTCTTAAATGTTTTATTAATATATTTTTTTTATTTTGAAAATATCCGAAATCACACTTCATTTGTTATAATTTCAAACACCGTATTATTTTTAATTATATTTCTATACCTATACCGATAATTTAGAAAGAACTAGGTTGATTTAGCATAGAAGAGTAGGTTTCTTAAAAAAAGTTTTACGACGTTTTTGTTTTATTTAATTATTTTGAAACAAAAACAAGTAAGATGCCCCTAATATAAACAAATTTGAAAAGTACAATTACAACTTTATTATAAACTTTTAAATATTAAACATTATTTTTTTAATATATTAATATGTTAAAATAATATATTATTTTTATTCTATGTAAGACGATTTTCCACACAACTTATAGATTTCATTTTTCCCATTATTATTAATAACAGTATAACACTAATCTAAAATTACCTAAAAATTAATTATTATTAACAAACAAAAATTGATTTTTAAGCAATATGGAATTTATTGATAAAAGGGTGCATGAGCTTGTGACAGTATAGCAATACATTTAAGGGCATTTTTTATTTTTTACAAAATTTTAAATATACATTTGAAAATATTTTAGGATTCATTAATAAATTATAAATTAAAAATACAACAATATCAAGAAACATTTGTAGAATATTTTAGCGAAAACAGAATTGCAAAAAAAAAAAAAAACTTAACATGATTAATGAAATTATAATAAAAAAATAGAGATTGTCCAACATTAGACTAGTTGACGGTTTAACAATTTATTTTGTAGGTTACCATTTATTGAAATAAATATTGTTTAATTTTATTTTGAAAATATTATTTTGCAGATTATATGTTTTTTACAAACCAAAAATTATATAATTTATATAATACAAAATTTACTGGTTATTTTAAATATATTTTATAATACCTATTGTATACAGTATCAAATTTATTTTTATTTGATATTTTATTATTGAATATTTTTTATTATTATTAATTATTTATTAATATGTTTTTCAATTTCAAAAAAGTGAATTTTTTATGAATGTTTTACAAACTTTAGATTGGTAGACAACCCCCATACAACTGAATGTGAAATAAAAGCACGTATCTGCTTAAGGTTTATTGTGTTATTATTTGTTTAATTGATATTTCTAATAAATATATAATTTTATTTACGAAAAATAATTTAGCATATATTCTTACATATTTTATGAATTATTTAATTATACTTATTTTCAATACTTATGAATTCTGAATTAGTGTGTTTAATGTTTATATATTATATTATAAGGTACCTATGGAAAAAAATTATTAATATTATTAATAATTTTGAATCAAGTACATTTGTAGTTTTTGGTAATTTTTTTTTTAATTCATTAATCACATATATTATTATATTGAGATTGTGATATTACAAAATTATGAGAATATATTTTTAAAAAGAATGGAAGAATCTTTGTGAAATTATTTCTTTCCTGTAAACAGCTATTGATTAGGTAGGTATTTATGATCAATGACTAAATCTATGGATCTATTTTATGTTTAGATGGTAGATACCTACCTAAATTATAGTTGTTGTGATAGGTTTCTACAGAATAAAATCTTATATCTATTCTTTGTTTACTATCACCACAGAATCTATCATTGTGTGACCATAGATAAAAAGGGAATTCCCCCTAACTTTTAGCATGTAACATCATAGAAAAAGTTTTTTTTTAGATTAATTTATTTATTTGAATAATAAACGCCCTGATGGGCACAGAGTACAGATGTATATAAGATATGCCTATATATATATATTATATATAGTAATTATTAATTAATAATAAGTACATAGTATACATAATAAATGAAACACTGTTATTAAAGAACTTATATTCTAGACATAACTTACAAAAATAAAAAAAACAATAACTGAGTATACCTAATACTATAAATTACAACTATTTTCTAAACAATATTTTAACTCCGAAAGAGAATGAAAACAAAAAATAATATCTACATTTTTAATTTTGTTACTTAACATTAATATTGGGTTCACCGGTGCGAAAATACAATAATTGCGTTTATCAAAGATTAAGAGAATCGATCGAAGTCAAGAGACAAGACAAATACATTTGTTAACAAGAAAATAACCACTGGTTAACATAATTAAAACACTGCAGAACAGATATATTTATTCTGTGGTTAAAAGTTGAAATAATACAACTTGTAGAATTAAATTAATTATATATATTCTGATATTTTTGGAGAAACGTCTGTTGTAGAAAATGTACAACAAAATATATATTTTTAAGTATATTGAATATTTAAATATATATGATTAAATGGGATACACGGACGTAGAAATGACATATTTCTGTATTTACTATTCATCAGTATGACAGTATATAGTACGCTATGCTTTTACGGCATTCGAGTTTTTATTGTACTTACCTATTAATTATTACTATTTACTATAATAATATTTCAGTCGTTTGAATTTTTTTTTATACATAAATGATAATGCCTATACATTTTTTAAATGTATAGATAACATTAACTTACTGCGCTCTTAAGCCCAGCAGTTTCACCACATGATAAGAGAAGATTTTATTCTGTGGCTTATATTATCCGGCGACCGGGGCAATGACCCCCAGCACTTTCCCGGTTGCAATTAGATCCGGAGCTGGTAATAATAAATGATAGTAAAGTGCGTTTAGGTATAACCGCGCAGTTCATCTTATACACTGTCTGACGTCACACGTTAGGGGTCGGAAAACTTGTGCGCATTACGAGAATACAAGCTTAAAGCCGCGGGTTCGGCCAGTCAAGAAAATTGGGTAGGTATAGGTAACGATGATAGATAGGTACCTACGTATAACGAAAATAAAAATTATTTTTCAATGAAAAACTTGCAACAGCAATTTTAACTTTTATCAACTTGCACAAACATGTTAGAAACACGTAAAATAAAAAAAAAAATTACAGCTAATAATAATAGTTAAAGATAGGATTTTGATGAATTTTCCATTTTTTTTTTTCTACAAGTCCGTCCTATACAATGTTAACCAATATAAGCTACAAATCGTTTCATTATGTCATTTTTATTTTTTAATTCTTTTGGTGGCATTTTTCGTTTTAAATGCATTTTTTAAGTTTTCAATTAATTTTTTTCTATTTTTAAAGTCATTTTTACCAATGTTACGTTAATTTTGTACATTTATAAATTCATTTTTGTTTATTTTAAGCTTTTTTTTTTTTGTACCATTTGTGCGATTTTATTTGATCTCACTATATACCCGGATTTATATCTGACGAATTCAATGATTTACCTACTCCACTGATATTGAAAAAGTAATATATAGGTAATTAATTTCCGGGTTTACGATGATAAAATAAGGAATATCGAACGAACCCAATACTACATAGTCAAATAGTAGTTTTAGTAGATAGGTGCCTAATGAATGCGACACTAGTGTGAAAATACCACTCTTAAATTATTTATACCGAACAAATAATATTAATACATTATATATTTAAAATGTGTATTTATACTGTATATTAATATAATAAACCTATATTTATATATTAAATACCTATAATATTATAATGATAATATTAATTATTATTTGAAAATTAAAATTTTTTCATTTATTTAAGTACAATTTTTAGTAATTTATAAGTTTATTTTTTACAGTTTTTATGGCATTTTTTTTAGTCATCAAAATCCTATATCTACTATACTATAATTATTTAGTGATTTACGTAGCCTTTTTTCGATGTATTAATTTTTTTAAAGATTTATAGTACCTAATTAAAATAAATCAAAGAAATAGATTTTTTTAATAACTCATAAAACGTGTAAAATATCAAAAATCTTTATACTAGAAAACTCTTACTTTACTCCTGCCCCCCTCCCAAAAATGTATACAATGTACCTTTACTATACATATATAAAAGAAAAAAAAAGAAAACACATCATTGTAAAATGCTCAGAATCAAAAATATCATAAATATTATAGTATTACGATTCTTTATTATATTCACATTGGTAATTAAACTTGGTTAATTGGGTAGGTTATTTTTTCTGGGTCTAAAATTCCTGGGTTATTTATTAGGGAATTCCATCCCCCTATGTATCAACCTAAGTATGAAGGTTGGCAAAATACTAAAATAGTTATTTATGAGTAATAATAGTAATAACTAGTAACTGACTAATGTCTTTATAATACATATGCATACTGGATATAAGTTATATAACCGCCATAAATTGGGACATTTTGAAAAAACCTTCAAAAATAGAAGAAAATTTAAAATTAACTTAATTGACGAAAATTAAATGACAAGAGCCATTTAACAACCAGTTTTTAAAAAAAATCTCATTTTCAGAAAATTACGTCTTCCAGGTGGTATTCTCTACTATAACGCGTATTATACATTCTTCCATTCTGATGTTGAGGGATGCGTATATTACATTCTGGTGTTTTTCATTGCTCGCTCTAACATCTCACGTTATGCGAACTATAGTAGAACTATCTCTACTGTAGGTCAGATAGTAACCCTAATGAAGTTCAACAACGCCCTTTACACGACAGTAAGATCACGGTATGTGTGTTGCGAACAATAATTGAAAACCTCACCACCAGAATGGTACCTACATACGTCATTTTCCAAAAATTAAATTTTTAAAAATTGGTTGTACAATATCAAGCTATTGTGATTTAATTTCTGTCAATAAAGTTTTTTTTGGTGTTTTCTTTTATTTTTGATGGTTTTTTCAAAAAGTCCTGTTTTTTTTTAGGGGGGGGGGGTAGACTTAATTTGTTTAACAGTTGTTTAATTAAAACATATATCTAATATTACTTTTCTAAACTTAAAAGAATATATTTATGACATCATATAGGTACCAAGTAAACAGAATGCATAACAAAATAATATAGCCATACAACTATAACGTATCTACTTAATTTTACTGAACAATTGTCATTAAAATTTTAGTTGCAACTACTGCTCGAAATAGCTTTTTCTTTATTAAGTTTATTAATTTAGGCTTATTAATTTCATCTAAACAATACAGAGATATTATACAGATACAACTATTATACCTATCTAATCATATATTGTACTAATGTACTACCTATATATTATTGTTTATAATTTTATATTATCTACATATTTCTTATAAATCTTAAAACTATAGTTACCTGCAGACTGCAGCATTTAATATTCTTGAAAAACTAAAATAACTTTCACCACTATACGTAGCTATATAATATTTAAACACATAGGTATATAAATATAATATAATCTATAGGTAATGTAAGTATAGTTATGTTGAGGACAGATAAAAACGTAAAAATACATGAAGGACAACGGTTAGATATATTAAAATATACCTAATATTATATAAAGAACAATTTACATTATTTTTGTAGTAAAATTAATAATATCTATGCTAGGTTAGTGTATATTATAAAATATCAAACATATTGGTGAGAGACTAAGAGAGTGGCTAATATATGTGTTATCTTGTGGTGAACATTTTTTTAAATATACAGTAGGTAGATTTTTAGCGAAAATATACTCTTTTGCTCAAAATGTATATGCATTTTATGCAAAATAATGGGTTTTGTATAATGTGTAGTGTGTATTTGTGTCTTTATTTTTATTATATTTTTGTTTGTCACCGATAGCATGACTGAAACCACCGATGTTGGTGGTGCAAACGAGTATTAGGTACTCACCAAATGTATAAAATGTATTTACATGGCTACATCGTAAATTTTCGGTAATAGAAACATAACAATTATATGAAATAAGGTTTAGGCTTTTAATTTGATTGGTATATTTAAATTGTTAAATCAAAAAAAAAAATTTAAAATTGCAAAAATTTTTTTATATAGAGTATGTAGTAAAAAATATTATTTTGTATTTCATTTTTGATTTTGTATTATTTTTAATTTTAAAATAAATAAATTCTTATTATTTTATAATATATTATTCACTTTTTGATTTATTGATTTTGATAAAACATCCTAAAAATATTAGAAAAAAAATGTTTTGAAATTTAAAAATTATTTTTTTTTTACCTATATAAAAATGAGTTTATCTTTGTCTAGATTAATTTTTAGTCATCTAATCCTAACACTGGCTACAATTAACGATAGCATTTGAATGCCTTTATATGCACTTATAAAGATAAAAATATGCAAGAAAAAATACGAAATATGCAGTATAAAGTTAAAAAATTTTTGTTTAGTTTTACATTGAGTATTAGTACCTATAATGTTATAATATTACTGATAAAAAGCAAATAATAACGAAAATAATATAAAGTAAACATAATAAGTAGGGAAAAGTTTTAATTTTCATTAGAAAAAAATAAGTTACAATAATATTTAAACTTTTACAACCAAAGAAGAATGATGTCCTAAGTATAATCATTGATTATATATTATTATTATAATATATAATCAATGGTATAATATACGTATTAAATAATAAAATCTCTATAGAATTAAGATATAAAATTAAATATATACATATTTTTTTAATTTTTAGTGGTTAAATAACATTTTATAGGTATGTACTGTAAAAATGCATTTCAAATTTAAAATATGCACTAACATCCGCGAAATATGCAAAAACATGCATTATAAAATTTCGTTATTTTATCGTTCAAGTAATCGTAATGATTTACTTTTTACTAATTAAAAACTCAACGACTGCATATATTTCAAGTAGAAAATAGTATCATGCATTTTATGTGAAATCCTGTCTTATAGCTAGGTATAATAGTATATATTATAATATATTAACATATACAATATATTAAGTATATAGTTGTGTAATACTCGACATTTCGCCAACAGAACGATTTTCTGTATAATATAGTAGATGTGATTTTTTTTCTTTCCTTTGAGAGCGGTTCACAGATTCTCGTGTCATGCATATTAATATTATACACCTAAGCATATTAAATAATTGCATTTTTTTATTTCATTTCTATTTATTCTGCGTTAACAAATCCCCAATATACTGATCGCAGGCGTATGATCTGTACCAATTTCCTTAAACGATTGTTGTCTGGTGAAATTAATTCTCCAGACTTACCATGTTCAACTTTAAAGTTCCTTATCGCCTAACTATCTTCATTCCTTGGTTTCCTCTTTATTCCTTTTTGTTCCAATTACTATACCTACTAAAAACGAGCCTATTCGGCGTTTAATGTTAATGGCCAATGATGAAGATCCCTCCTCTTATTTCTAATCTATATAGCCTAATAATTTTTAAGTATTCATTTTATAGTTGTTAATTTATTGTAATTGTAAAATTTAAATAGTAACTGTAAGTTTTGCATAGTTGTAAAAAGGATTTAAACCCGTTTATTATAATAAATAAATAAATATGCCGAATTTATTTTTGTCGTTTATCGTATATCAAATTAATTTTATATAATATTGTAACGACACATTTTTCGGAAACACGTACTTACTCGAAAATCAATTTTTCATCCATATCTGTACCTACCTACCTACCTACATCAATATGTCACAACACTGCTGTCCCTACCGCTATATATATATATTGAAGTCCATACGTAAATTATGATAATACGGGCATACAGGAGTAATTATATTATTTCATGCGTGTTATAAAATACCTAGCCTCGTTTATAATAAATTATAATACTGTGCATAGTGTAACAAAATCGGGTCTGCGCCGAAAAACTAAAAAGGTACCTACTTTATATTATACGTATTTGTATAAACATTATAAATTACTATTTCAATCAAATCACTGCAACGTGTAAAACATATCGATAAATCATGTTATACGTTTAGTACCTATCCATAAATCATATGAGTAGTGTAAAGCATGAGATTGAGATCTTATCTATATCTAGCTAACGATATAGAACCTATCTTTGTATGACGTTTATGGTTATATTATACTTATCTGTCGTTATTCTGTTTATTAGTTTATATTTCGTTATGTTATTATATATTAGGTGCGTATATATATTTGAGTTGTATACAGGAAATTTAATTTAAGAGGATGTTACACCCGCATTTGTTGTCTCTGTCTATCTAACAGATAATATAGCAAAATCACACTACGCAGAATTGAAATGTTGGCGCTTAGGTTAAATTTAGAGTATAAACCCCTATTACAAAATTTAAAGCCAAGAATATTTTTGAGTGAACCTCGTGGGCATTTTGTAAAATATCGTCTGACGAAAAAGTTAAAGCTATTTAAAAATATCAAAAACTAAAAATGCCGTAACTTTTTTTTCTGACAATATTTTATAAAAAGCCCATGAGGTTCACTCGAAATTATTCTTCTTGTTAAATTTGATAATAGGTGTTTAAGATCTAAATCTAACCAAAATGCCATAATTTCAATTTTGCGTTGTATAATTTTGCAATATTGCCAATTAGATGGACGGAGACAGAAAATGCGGGTATAGCATCCTCTTAACAAAGTATTATTTATTGTATATTGTATTTAAATGGTGATCAAAATTCAAAAAAATATATTTTACAAAAATAATCAAAAATATATGTTATATAAGATGTATGTTATTTAATTACAATGCAACAACAAGATATATATGTCCAAACAATATTTTATTGCTTCCCGAGTTAATTATTGAAAATTAAGCATTATTCATAAATTCATATGCTATATTTACCCTAAAACTAAAATCTACCATTCTTCATAAAATTCTAAAAAAAAAATTTTCAAGATTTAAAACGTTTTTTTATATAATTTTTTATTATATTTTCTAAATTTATAATTAGATAAATTTTATATTATCTATGATCTAGGACAAACTAAAGATTTTAATGATAAAATTCATATTTATAGTAGGTACCTATTTTTTAACGCTTTATCTATAATTTTCATATTTCACATATTTTTTTTGCACACAGATATATTATCACTAACACAATATTTTAAATGCTCTTTGCAAAGTTATTAACTTGGCTTATTTACACATTTATATCGTGATCATAATACCTATACATTTATATTAGAAATAATAAAAAAAACAATAAAAATTACACATTTTCCATGATTTTCAACTGTTTATTTTCATTATGTAGGTACTAATTGTTACAATTAAATTATAAAGACAATTTATGTACCTACTATTTATAGTACATTATTAATTTAATTATAATAAAATAGACCTAATGAACTGTTCAAAATTATCGCCATGACTTTCAATGCATGCTTCCATCCTTCGCAGTAGGTAATTCTGATTGCACAGTTGTTATATAGTATTTGATTTTCAGTCAGTTTGTTACAAGTAAGGATTATTTTATTTTTCAAATCTTGAATAGTAATTAATAGGAGGTTCAAAATAATTTGTTGTCTTTAGATGTCTATTATAGAGAAGAATAAAAGCATTTTAAGTATTTTTTTTTGTTTTAATAGCCTTAACTTATACATTATACAAAATGAAAAATTTCTATATCATTATTTAGAAAATATTCTTTAATTCAATTTTGTAATAGTTATTTTAACTCTATTATAAATCTAGACCCCATACTTAATATTTGTCTATATTTCCAGTTAAATAAACAGACTATATGTATAATATACATAGTCTACATCATAATCATATGCATAATACGAGTAGGTATCATATATTCATATTGGCATTTTAATATTATTATCAAATCTTGTATTGATGAAATGTTAAATAAAGCAATTAGAACAAAATATTAAACAATTTCACGAAAAAACCAAAAAATGTCGATTTTAATACTGGTCCCGCGTATAGACCCGGCTGTAGTTCAGATTTATATATTTTTTTTTTATTGAAGTAAACAATACATATATACATATTGTTATATCTACTTCCTTTAAGCAGAGCTTGTGTTGGAAGTAGAGAGTTACATCTTACAAATTACAAATTATACATGAACATATATAT